>JARUPW010000155.1:31359-82654 GCA_029817735.1 Melastoma sanguineum | reverse complement strand
CCCCCCCCCCCCCCATCTTATTTGTTTGTCACATGTATTCAAAGATTGAAGCTTTTCTTCTTGATAATAGGATAAACCAAAACCCATTCAAAACCTCTTCTTCTTCCTTTATCCCCCCGCCGCCGCCGCCGCCACCACCACCACCACAAACAACAACCCAACAATGCAACTCTCCCTAACAACCTTTCCCTCCAAAGCCCAACTGCCGTTTTCCCCTCCCCACCGCCCATCGGACCCCCTGCCCTTCGCCCGCCGGCCGCAAACCCTAACCGTAGCCCCGCCCGGCGCCATCCGCAACACTTCCTCCTCCCCTCCCTTGTCGTCCTCCTCCAGCTACCTCTCTTCCATCCACCAGGCCATCGAGGAGCAGGAGGAGTACCGCAAGGCCCGCGCCGAGGTCCTCCGAAAGTCCCTTGATGTTGAGGGGTTCTCAATCGAGGGACTGTCTGTCGGCGGGCACGAGACTTGTGTGATTATACCCGAGTTTAAGTGCGCCTTCGATATTGGGAGGTGCCCCACCAGGGCTATACACCAGAACTTTGTGTTCATCACTCACGCTCACCTCGACCACATTGTGAGGATTCGTTTTCGTTTGTGTTTTTATCTCCGCGTGGTTAGTGGGGATTGAGCGATGAATCATAGGATTTCAAAGATATTGAGTTGAAGGTTATGCACAAGATCGTGCTTCGCCAGTTATCGAGATTTGTGCCTCCATTGTGGAGGTTGCATAGAGTGGCGACGATCCTGTTCCTAAGTTTCAGGAAAAGTTTGTCGGTTGCTAATTCGGTCCTTACTGTATCAGGGTGGTTTGCCGATGTATGTTGCCTTCCGTGGTCTGTACAACCTGAAGCCTCCGACCGTATTCATCCCTCCCAGCATCAAGGAGGATGTAGAGAAGCTGCTGGACATACACAGGGCTATGAGCCAAGTGGAATTGAAAGTCGATCTCATTCCACTGGATATTGGTATGCATGTACTCTGTTTTTCTGACTGCTAACTGGTTTTTGGGGTTGATTTCTTTGTGTAGTCGGTCTTTGTATTTACTTGTTGATATTAACATTGAAAGGGGAAACATATGAGCTGAGGAATGATCTGGTTGTGCGGCCTTTCCAGACGAACCACGTCATACCGAGCCAGGTGTGATTCATAATAGTCTTCTTAGAAGGAAAACGTGTTTGAAACTTTTGATTGAGGTTTAACTTGCTCTTTTTCTCAGGGTTATGTCATTTACTCCATCAGGAAAAAGCTGAGGAAGCAATACCAACATCTAAAAGGGAAGCAGATCGAGAAATTAAAGAAATCTGGTGTCGAGGTTTGTTATTGATGAAGCTTGTGCCAATTTAAACTGTTGGAGATTTTCTGTCAATAAATTCAGTAGTTTTGTCCCTGTTATTCATATGCAGTGCTCTTGCAGATAACTGATACTGTCTTGTCTCCCGAGGTAGCATTCACAGGAGACACCACATCCGAATACATGCTCAATCCACGCAACGCAGACGCACTGAGGGCAAAACTTCTTATAACCGAGGTCAATTATTTCAAATAACTTTGCCCCCTTGCTTGGATTACTAGTTGTGGAAATGGATACTGGTATTGAGAAAGTATTTGCTAACTTGGAGAAATGAATGCCACAATTCTGGAAACTGAACAACAAGACATTAGAATGAGTCACAATTCTGGAAACTGAACATGCCATAGGATCAGAGGGTGTTGGTTTAATATGTTCTTGGTTTAAATTTTCAGGTTAGCAGGCTTCTTGGTCAATCTGTGGTTGAATCCCATGTGTTTGTGCTAATGTTTCATCTTTTCCATTTTGCAGGCTACATTCTTAGATGAAGATATGAGCATAGAGCATGCTCAACAACATGGACATACTCATATTTTTGAGGTTTGATGAAAACCCGTGGCTCATATTTAACCTCAAACTGATAATTCGTCTCCCTGTCTGCTTTTTATGCATTGAAAGATTTCGTGCTTGCAGATCATTGAACATGCCCAGTGGATTAGGAACAAAACTGTATTGCTCACCCATTTCTCTTCCCGGTACACCATCGAGGTAACACAGTTTAAAGCATGCTGCTCTGTAACCAATTTTTCTCAAGAGAGATCTATTGGCGTAACTCTATCCTTGACTTTTGTGGTATTTGTGACATTGAGCATATGTGAAACGGAATCGTGTAGGACATCCGAGGAGCTGCAATCAAGCTGCAATCCAAGGTGTCCGCGAAGGTTATGACACTTACAGAAGGCTTCAAATCAGCATATTCGTAAGATTATGTATGCTTCCATTTCTTGAAGCTACTAGTAGTGTAGTTTAAGTATATCCTGTTAATGGCCCATCCGCCATTAGTAAGTTGTTCTGTCGATAGGCTTATTGTATTTGAAGCTATTGCATATAACATTAGAATCAGCAAATCCAAAACAAGCAGCAAATTTGAACCCACGCACAACAGGAGGAGACTTCCCAGTCTATATCCTCGAAAGTCTTCTTCAGATTTTGTCGATATCCTCGTCATCGAACTCGATGTAGTCATCCCCAGCACCATCACCCTCCTCACTTAACCCGCCAATGTTCCCCTCGTTGAGCCTTGTGTTGTCCAGCAACTCCTCATATGCCTTGTGGATGACGTCCACCTTGTCGTCTTGGTAGTCCCTGAGGCCGCTGCGTCTTGTTGTGGATTTAGGTACCGTCAATGCACATGGCCTCAAAATGGTAGTTGCCTCAAAATGGTAGTTGCCAAGCATGCGCTAGACCTAGGCATACTCATGGTCGTCCTCCTTGAAGACGAGTTCGTGCTTCTCGTTGTTGGCTTCGTTCTTCCTCTTGCAATTCTTCCCTCTCTTTCCCTTGCTCTTCGGCATGGTTTAGGGCGAGGGTTGTTTCTTATTGAAAATTCTATGCCATAACTCGCTAGATCAAGAATGGGCTGATGGATAGACACATGCTTGGTTTTCGCCAAGTACGGCCCGATGAAATCACTTGGACTTCACCCATATCCTAGAAGATTACAACCTATTGCCATCGCTTGCTTGATGGGGAATCCGTTTAATCTTGAATAACGTCTGAACTCTATCATTCTTCTAGCAGAACAAAGTATGTTCAAACCCATTCAGGCGAATGACGTGTGCACTACTTAAACATACATGTCACAAAACCAAAAGGTTAATTGGGATTTGATGTGACAAGGAATAAAATGGGAATTCGGTAGCAGTTAGGTTTTGACATGACTGAAGCCACTCAGAATGAAGATAACCATGTGATTTTAGGCAGATGACTAAGATTCTAGTATAAATAGGCTTTTATAGATAGTAGAAAGTAAGCACTATCACAATTCAGACATAAATTGAGTTGCCTCTTATCTCTTAGCTCTCCATATTCTTGTTCTGCGTAGTATTCTCTTAATGTACTCTGCTAACTTTTATAAGTGTCCATTTTTACTTAAACATCGTGTTTTCCCTCTACTCTTGATTCAGGACGACCAAATTCTCGAACCTCATATTTGTAGGTTAAATATTCCCGAAGTGCTTGCTGGTCAAAAAATCTTTGTCAACCGTAATGGGAGATCAATTGCATGAAAAGGTTGTAACATTGGTGGACTGTCTAAGAATGATCTTATGAATCTGGGAGAGTCAGATGATGCCTCTGTCAATTTTCAAAATGATGAAATCTAGGGGAGGGGCTCCTGCAAGAGAAACCCTATGGCACTCTTCTGGAGACTAATCCCTCAATCATACGACAAATGTTTCAGTTTTCACTGGAAAAATCTAAAAAGGTGGATGAGAAAAGTGAGAACTTCGATCGAAAGATCAGTGCATTTTACATAAGAAAGAGCATTTCACAAATGCACTTTTACAACAATTTCCTTTGTGTGATGCTTTTGTTTTTGCCTTTGGTATCTTTCTTTTACCATCTTCTGACATTGAAGGGAAGCACAAGTTGAACGGTGATAATTTGAAACAACAGTCACCTTCTAAATGAATGGTTATTGATGACATTGTTACTTCTTCGTCCATAAACTCCACAATGGACGATAATAATTCTCCTAAGCAACCACTGGTTCAACTGCTCTTTGCAATGTTTTCGAAATCCCTACATGGGAAGCAACGACGTCTACCGATGTTGTCGACAAGGAAGAATTTAAGGAGAATGGATTTGTTACCCAATGAAGTTACAAAATGTGTGGTTAGATTGAAGTTAAATGGGTATGTAGAAACTAAGGTTAAAAACTTAAACGGGCCACATCGACACAATCAAAGGATTAGCTAGATGTATAAATATGGGTTATTGGTTCCCCTTATTTCAATCAGATCGAAGAAGTGAATCTCTTAGCATTTTCATTTCATCTCCTCTCTTAAATTTCTCAATGAATAGCTTCAATTAACTAAGAATAGGAAAACTAGAGGTAGAGGGGTTCAATATAAGCATAGTTCGAGGTCGTCCAATTCAATATTTTGGTATCAAAGCTAGGTTGGTCGGGATCGAGGTGTCGAAGTCTAGTGAAAGTTCCATTGAAGTTCTGTTGATGTACTGTTGAAGTTCTATAAAAAAAGATGCAATTCGGTATTACACCAGGCATAGTTAAGGACCAGGCTACGATTATAAAGTCGAATCAGTGTGGAGGAATTCAACATTGTCAGCATGCTGAAGAAATTAAATAACCAAAATTATAGCATGTGGAAGACATGCATGAAGTCCTATCTCCATCGTTAGGGGATTATTGGAAGAAGTGAGACGACCCTGAAGGAGGATGCTCCCGCACTATGGAAATGGCGGATAAAAGTGGGGGAAGGCTGCGTTTGCCATAAAGCCTACCATTAAGGGAGGAGATGCTGGAACATATAAGGTCTCAAAGGATGCTTGAGATATACTAGCAACTAGATTCTCAAAAAAATATGATATGAGGCTGCGTTTCCCACACACGTCACAACAAAATGGTGTTGCAGAAAGAAAAAAAAAACAAAGATCTTGTAGATGTTTCTATTATGTGATCATTCCCAACCATCGGTGAAGTAAATTCGACAAAAAAGCGACCAAGTGCATTTTCATTGGATACAATATGGAGAGAAAAGGATGAAGATGCTAGCATTCGATAACCAACCACTACACTGTATCATTCAATATTGTCTTCAGCGAAGCAACTTCTTGGTGGTCATCTTCAAAGGAAGCAAAAACAAGGTGCATGTGGAACACGGGAAGAAAGTAACCTTGAAGCCTACAATCGAAGAGATAGAAGGTCAAACTGCAACAAGGGAGAATGATGCAGAAAAAGAGAGACATTGGCAAATAGGAGCACACCAAAGGATTTCTCAAGATGTGACAAAAGTACTGGAGATGAAACAACACAGTTGAGGAGATCCACAAGGCAATGAAAACCTCCAACACAGGACAGAAATGCAATACATGCAGAAGATGTCGATTCACAAGAGTGATCCACCTTTAATGAAGCATCGAAGCACAAAGTGTGGCGAGAAGCAATGAATGAAGAGATTCATGTACTAGAAGAAAGTCAAACTTTGGATTTGGTTCACAAATCTAGTGAAGTTAAGCCTATCTCTTGCAAGTGGGTGTATAAGGTAAAGACTTGTCTAGATGGATCGGTAGAGGGATATAAGGCTCATCTGGTCCTGCTGCAAAGATAACAACTGTCAGAGTACTACTCGCCCTAACAACAAGTAAGTCTTGAAAGCTCTGATAGATGGACGTAAAGAATGCCGTCCTATATGGAGAGCTTGATCGAGTTATTTATATGAAGCAACCACATGACTTTGCAGACAAGGATTGTCACAATTATGTCTGCAGCTTGAGGAAAATTTTATATGACCTAAAGCAATCGCCAAGGATTTGGGATGGCAAAATTATAGAGTTCCTACTCCAAAGTGGATATACTCTCGCGATAGCTGACTCAAGCTTCTTCATTAAAGTCAATAAGAGAATATCAAAATATTGCTCATGTATATGAACAATCTCATCATCACAGGAGATCAAAACATCAACATCAAATAGATCAAGGAAAATCTCTTTGTGCGCTTTCACACGAAGGAACTCAGAGTTAAAATACTTCATTGGGCTAAAAGTCGATCGAGTTCTAGAAGGCTCATTCTTGTGTTAAGAGAAATACGCAAAAGAGGTGTTGAAGAAGTATGGAATGCTTGAATGCAAGCCGATAATGACTCCCATTGAGTTAAACACCAAGCTCAATGTGGATGAATGCAAGGATCTTGAATAGCTAATGATGTACCGTCAATTGGTGAGAAGCTTAATATATCTTACTCATACAAGACCAGACATATCATAAGCCGTTAAACTAGTAAGCATATTTATACAAGCTCTTAAGAAACCCCATATCACAGTAATCTAATAAATATAGAGATATATAAAGGGTACATTGTTACAGGTTCTCTATGAGACCAAAAGAGATTTCAAACTGGTTGGATAACACGATGTTAACTATGCCGGCGACAGTGATACTCGAAGATCCACTACAAGGTATGTCGTTAATGTAACAGGAGAACAATATCATGGTGTAGCAAACATCAACAATAGTATCTCTCTTAATGACATAGGCAGAGTACAGAGCTGCTGCACCGCCACACAAGAAGCGATTGGCTAATGCATATAATGAGAGACCTTCATTAGTAAGTTGTTTATGTCGTTCCTTTAACGTGTGATAACCATATGACAATCCAACTTGCAGAAAACCCAATGTTTCATGCACAAACCACGCATAAACTATCACTTCTTAAAATAAAGGTGCCGCGAAGAGAGGTCGTATTGCAACATATCAATAGTGAAGACCAACCGACAAACATCTTCACCAAAGAACACAAGACAAGCAAGCTCGAAGAGTTTCGAGTACAACTTAGCGTGAAGAATAGAAAATCCGTGTTGAGGAGGAGTGTTAAATGAAATCAACACCCCTATTCTCTTATTGGGCATCTCTAGAATTATCTAGGCTACGTAACTTTCCAGATAATTTCTTGGTAGATATAAAATGTGTTGCAAGATTGAAGTTAAATAGGCAGGTAAAAACTAAGGTTAAAAAATAGAAAACGTAGCCACATCCTCGAGGCAATCAAAGGATTGGCTCCATGCAAAAATAAGGGTGATTGGTTCTCCCATTTTAATCGGATCGAAAAAGTGAAATCTCGTCACATTCTTATTTCCTCTCCTCTCTTAAATTTCTTCATCAGCAGCTTCAAGTCGGTAAGAATAAGAAAGTTAGAAATTATAAGTTAAATATTAGCATAGTTCGAGTCAGTTCAATTCAATTCTGTCAGTGATTATAATATGCTAGGTGTAGTCAAAAGGGTGAGTCGTACTGGGATGAATGTCATTGTGTACGATGCGATGAGAAGGAAGCGGCTAACGTGCTCCACGAAGGACGACGCTATCCGTATTTTACTAATTTTTGCCTTTTTTAGTCATAATGTAAAAAAAAAAAATCATTTTTTTAGTTATGTACAAAATGACGTTTTGTACATTTTCCCTGCCGTGTGTAAAATTAACTTTGTACCAATTAATACAAAAGTGCAAACTCATACAATAATTTGTTAGTGCATTCTGTATATTTTCACCCGTTTAGTAATATACAAAGAAAATCAATGCACAGATTTGGACTTTGTACAAATAATTCACTGTGTGAAATTGCACTTTGTACTAATCCGTATAAAATTTTTTTTGTACAATGTACAAATTTGTACATTATTTTTTAGTACATCCCGTACATTTTTCTCCGTCTAGTAAAGTATAACGAAAATCACTGTACATATTAGTACTTTGTACTAATCATTCACCCTGTACAATTGTACTTTGTACTAATTTGTACACTAATTTTTTTTTACAAAATACAAATCAGTCAATGATTTTCCTTGTACAAGACTAACTGTCCACAAATTTCTTATGTACTAAAAAAATAATGTACATATTTGTACATTGTACAAAAAAATTGTTATACAAATTAGTACAAAGTAGAATTTCACACAGTGAATTATTTGTACAAAGTACAAATGTGTACGTTGATTTTCTTCGTGCTTTACAAAAAGGATGAAATTGTACAGAATGTACTAACTAACAAATCAGTGTAAGCGTTTGTACATTGTTCTAATTGGTACAATGTTCTTTTCAATACAATTGTACTAATTGTTTTCGTACAAAACAAATTCATCCATATTTAGTAACATACAAGGAAAATCATTGTACTGATTTGTATTTTGTACAAAAAATCAGTGTACAATTAATACAAAGTACAATTTTACACGGGAAATGATTAGTACAAAAACTAATATGTATAATGAATTTTGTTGAACCTTACTAGACGGAGAACACTGTACAGAATGTACTAAAAATAATGTACAAATTTGTACATTGTACAAAATTTTTTATACGGATTGGTACAAAATATAATTTCATACAGTGAATTAATTGTATAAAGTACAAATGTGTCCGTTTATTTGCTTTGCACATTACAAAAAGGGTGAACATGTACATAATGCACTAACAAATTATTATATGAGTTTGTACATTATACTAATTGATACCAGGTTAATTTTATACGTAGTAAGAAAAATTTACAGAACGTCATCTTTAACTAACAAACGGATTTTTTTTTTACGTTACTACTAAAATAGACAAAAAATTAATCCAATACAGATAACGTCATTCGCGAATTACGTTAGCCGCTTCTCGATGAAAAAGTAAGCAAATTGGGGGATGGAGTGGAATCAATGTGGGTGGGTGGGGTGGCAAGCAGGTAAGGAGTTAAAATGCGAAATGCTGGAAATGACTGCAGGGGGTCAGTGCACGGCGACACGACGGGGCAGAGACAGCGAGACAGAATGCGGCAGGATTTCGCTGTCGTACATTCAAAGAAGAAGATCAGGTCAGATGTTTACGATAGGATACAAGAGAAGTTGAGGGGAGGGGCTATGGAGGAGAACCCTCGAGATCAATAAGCCCCGAACACTAGGGCGATAATATCCATATCTCTGTCTTTCTGTATCTGTGGGTGGGTGTGTCCTGTCCTGTCCTGTCCTAATCCTTGGGGAACAACATATGTTTGTCTATAGAGATGTCAACGCCCCCCCACCACCATCACTGAGCGTCTCCCTTCCCTTTCTTAATCTTCCCTGATAGTACGTAGTGAGTGATTCAATTTCTTTCTTCTCCTCTTAAAGAAAAGGGAGATAAGCAAAACCTTGTAGTTTGTGAGGATAATAAATGTTTTTTTTTTGTTTCTTTTCTTAGGAAAAGTGCGTCTGTTTGAGAGAGAGACAAATTCAAAATCCACACGCTCAGTTCCGGGAGGGTCAACTGCAATTCCAATGTTGCTCCAATTTCCTCCTCCTACTACTCGCTCTTTGTCAAACGTTTACACAATGTCCACCTCCTCCCCTGACTTCTTCTTCACCCCCTCCCTCTCCCTGCGCCCTACCCTTTGACAATTTAAATGAATAAACAGGTCACTATATATAAAAAAGGGTTTGATTTAATAAGCGAAGGGACGATAAAAGAAAAAGGAGGATTGAGAATGATAGGGCAATTTTAGGGTTTAGTAGGGGAGAGGAGGGGATTGATTGGTCGTCCCAACCATCTCCACCCTGCCTCATCAATTATGTNTAATTCATTCCCTCCTCCAAGGATTATATATATATACACACACACACGAGACAAGGCAGACGGGAACAAATCCCAGACCGAATGCCGTACGCCAGCGTTTCAGATCGGCAAAAGTTTGATACATAGGATAAAAACCTCCCTCCCCACCCATTGAATGCGATAAAAAATCACATAAATATGTAATAGAATAAGGAAATGACACGAAAGAGGGGGGGGGGGGTGTTGTCTTTCAAAACGACAGTCTTAGGCTTCTACCCATCTTTTATTCATGATATAAATGTAGTATATTTTTGGAAGACCTAACCCTCACACTAAAAACATAAAACAAACAAAAAAGAAAGACACTCACCTCATCATTCTCCTACAAAACCCATTTTCCTTTCTTCTTCTTCTTCATTATTTCCTGCTTTCCCGTTCTCGTTCCCTCCTCTCTCAAAAAGATGCCTTCACCCTCCATTATTTGGTTACTCTCAAGGGGAAGGAGGAAAACCAGACCATGATGAAGAAGAAGAAGAGATGAAGTGAGAAAGGGGCTGATGATATCTTATTTTATTCTACATCAAACAAAGACAAGGAAGGGAGAGGCATACATGGGGGATCCAGGCAAAACCAGATACCAGTTCTCTTTTTTTTTTTTCTCTATTTCCTCTTCATTTTGTCATTTCGCCTCCCGCCCCCCTCCATTTTTTTATTTTCCTACCTTTACCCCCCGTTTCTTTCCTCTTTTCCAAGTTGTGTAAGGATGGAAGGAGGCCAAAGCGAGCTTCGTGTGATCTCTCATGACCCTCCAGCAGCAATACATGTTGAGATCTTATTTTGCTCCCTCTTTGACCACAACTAAAAAAAACTATTATTATATTATTATTAATACAAACTGGGTGTTTGTTGAGTCGACAGTACTTCTACTGGGTCTCTCTCTCTCTCTCTGTCCCTCTCTTATATTCACCGTTCATTTCTACAGCATATTGCTGGGTAACTCAAGAGTTATGTTACCCTAAAACACAAACGTTTTTTTTAGTCGATTCACTTTGGAACAGTGAATATGAAGAAGCTGACTTGTCCAAACCACCCACTTGGGTTGCATTTCCTTTTCTTCTGCTTGGAGGAACTTTGCCGTTGTTGTCTCGTCCTTGGGTGATTCCCCCTATTCACAAAACATATTGGTTTTGTGTCATGTAGTTGGGGTTGTAAAATGGCGACATATTTAATCTTTGTAAGTAAAAGTAATAAAAGGAAGAAAGTAAAAGAAATAAAAGGGGGTGTTGTTTTCTATTCAGGTGACACCTCCCCCCCTTCCCCCCCTTCTTCTTCTTTTTAAAGGAAGGCAAAATTCCCAAGTATCATTGTTAGATTTGGTTTTACTTGCTTCTTTCTCAAACGTGGTGTGTCCCAATAGTTTTGGGACCACCCACTCCCCCACTTTTTTGTCCCCTTATTTTTTTAGCATAAATAGAGAAACAAAGAATATCACTACTGTGTAAACAAAAAGTTTGAGAGTAAGCATTACACAATCTCCAAAATCATTTTTTGAAAAAAAAAAAAAAAAAAAAAAAGAATATATTATCATGAGGTCATCATTATTCCTTCTCCTACTTCTTTTCTTTTTATATGAATCACATCTACTCTTTTTTTCCTTTTAGAAAAAAAGGGGAGGTGGTGATTAGCTTTAATGCATTTTTTTGGGTGGTATGATTAGGGTTAGGTAGTGTTTACATGTGTAAAATTCCGGGCTATTTAATCGAGGAAAAAGGAAATCTTCAGTTTTAATTAAAAAATCTTAAATTGTGAAGGCGCAATCAAACGTGGGACAATCGCTCGAGCAACCCAGTTCGAGATTCGTCTCGAGATCCAATTTAAATACTAAATAGCAACTTGAAATCGAGATTGTGACACTTTTATGAAATTGAGTTGGAGAACAACTATTTAGGCATATACACAATTATTACTTTACAACCCACGTTCTTAACGATTTCTCAAATCTTCGTTGACGATTTTTTCCCCCACAAAGCCTCGGCGATTATGTTTATTTTCTAAAAACGGACAAATCCCCGTACAACTCTAGCCTTTTGTCCACCCAACGTTAACTTTCTCCGTTTTGTGTCTTTGATTTATATGCTCCGTATGTTCAACAGTTTGTGTTCACATATAAGTTTGTTCAGATAAATGAATCCGTTATTTTCCTTTTACTTTGACCGTCGACCACGTGGCTATCCCACGGCCCACGTTTCGTGTGCAAACACCTAGCCTCCAATATTTGACATAAACTTAAAATGTCTACCCACTGTAACAAATCTCTCTCTCTCTTACTTCTTCCTTCAAGATTTCTTTCCCCGTTTAAATTCCCATCGTTAGATTTGTCTTTCTTTTTTTCTTATCTGTCTCGCTTTTCAACTTTACACGGCTTGCATCGCGCCCGAGAAGGAATTTTTTTAGTAACTTTTTCTTTGAAAAGGAATGCGTCGTGACGTCATCAATGGTTATGGATTCAAAGAAACATATTGAATTGGATTTAAAAGGTATATTAAAAATTAAAGAAACATGTGGTTTCTTAAAAATTAGAACACGTACAATCAAGACACGGTCCGAATGTTTTTGGTAAAATAATCTAATCTACGATTTACTGTAGGCCATAATTATCCACGTGACATATTTTCGCACTATTTTTTTTATGTGGGTCATGCTATTTATCACTTAAAATAGGCTGTGTTTGGAAGTGATAGAATAGAAAGGAAAAGAAAAGAAAAGAAGAGAAAAGGGGTAAAAATTTAAAATTTTAGGAGGGAAGAATTTGGGGGGAAGGGGAGGTTTTCTTTTCTTTTCTTTTCCTCCCCCATCCCCAAACACAGCCAAGGAGAGAAAACCAATTCGATGTAAAAATAGGATAAATGAAAATGATATTTAGGGCAAATGAATTTGGAGATCGATTCTTTCTCTCCCTCGTTCAATCGATAATAGCGAAAGCGGGGAAGACGTGACATTGAGCTGAAAAAAGCTATATAAAAAAAAAGATTTTAAAGTTAAGATCACGAATCAATGTTTTGATGGATAATTACAACATTAACAACTCGCCGCAAAATAAGGTCATATGGACTTAAAGTCATAAAAAAATAGGCAAAATCAATTTTGAGCCAATTTTTTGTTCTGTCGTTAATTTTGTTTGTTATATAATTTTGTCACAAACTTTTGTTTTTATTTAAATTTTGGCCAATCTTGAATTTTATCGCGCGAAGTCAAACAGACCTCAATAGACAGTTTTCATTTATTGACTAAAAAATAAAAAAATAAATAAATATGGGAAATAATATTAAAACCTCTCGTATTTTATTTTATTTTAAAATTTCGATGACCAGATCAAGTTAGTTGGAAGCTAAAGTTGGAAGCTAAAGTTGGAAGATGGTTGCCTATGAGTCAAAAATATGCAAAATCGATGAAGGCCGGATGATTGCTTTATTAGGAGGCCGGCTACGGGTAAAGCAAATTATAAAGCTAAGAAATGAGAGGTTGGAATTACACTGTTACACGACCCGGGTAAAACTATATTAAGGCATTGTTTGGCTTTTGCTAAAAGAAATTCAAAATTGACCAAAATCAATATAAAAACAGAGGTTAGTAACAAAATTATATAGCAAACTAAATTAATTACAAAATAAAAAGTTGTTTTAAAGTCGATGACATATTTTGCCAAAAAAAATTCAAATTTTAGGCTACGATAAAGTAGTTTTAGGAACACTCTGTCAATATTTTGCAAATGTTTTTTTTTTAATTTGGTAAAATTTTTAGACTTGAAAAAAAAAATTGATTCTTCCCCAAAATACATCCCAAGCAAAACCGGATTACAAACAAAGAAAGAACAGAGTAATATTAGAGTGGTGTACGAGAACACTCACCGTATTATTATCATTATTGTTAATTATTAATTATATTTCATGCCTTTTTGTGCCTAATAAAACGCACCAACACCCTCCCCATTATCAACACATCCAAATTGAGAAGCTTCTTGTAAGACCAAAACAAGAATTAAAAAAAAAAAAAGAGAGAAGGGTGACTCAAAACAAAATTAAGGAAGATGGGAATGAATGAAACGGAATCATCCCTCCTCATCCTCATTCTTCATCCAGCTGATCCTGCTCGTCCCCGTCGGTTCTCGAAGCCTCGTCGACGCTGGCCCCGTCAGTCGAAGATTGGTCCGCGTCCGCCTGTTGCTGCAGGCTCCAGTACATTATGCTCGCGGTCAGTGTCAGCATCATTTTCTGGTTCACCTGTACCATCATCACCACCACAACACTTATTGGTTTGTCAAGGAGAAGCCATGACCTGTTAAGCAACCGTACTACTGTTGGCGATGATGATACCTCTATTATGTCCTCCGGTAACAGGAAAATGGAACACCCGAGTTTCCGGGCGACGCTGATAATGTACGTCGCGTTCAATTTCTTGTCCTCATCTGCGAATTCGGCAGCAGCAGGGAATGTATCACCGGATGGACACTGTCCCTGCGAAAAATTGGAAGATCAAGGGTAGATGAGAAACCTGTTTCTCCCTTCGTGACGAGGATCCAGTTCACCACCCTTGGCTCCACTGCACTGAGAAGCTCGAGGAAGAAGATCCCGGAGGAAAGGCTCTTATCCTGTAAATGTGCGCAGGCAATATTAGATTCACCCAGCAACGTTAGGGGCCATGATTTATGAGGCCCCACGAAATCGATAGGAACGCTTGTATACCTTGAAGCTCTCCATTTGCGAGGTTCTGTCCGCCATCTTTACTTTGTCATTGGCCCAGTTAAGGATGTCGGCATCCGTGACTTCCTTCCCTTCCTTCCCTTGAGAATGAAGTCTCAGGTTCTTGAGGAGTTGGAGCATAGTGAACCTCATCAATTGCCACAAAAATGCTGTGAATCGTCATCTCAATGTTAGGGGACTAACGGAACGCGTAAGAAGATGGAGGAGTATTTGTTTTAAGTAAACCTTACCCAATATGAGCTTCTTGTTTCCTTGAACAATATCATTTCCGGCCACATTCACCAAGGAGAAGTTCAAGTCCTTCCCAATCTTGATAACTTGATTGCAGTTCTCAACTTTCCGGAATGGCATCTTGATGGGTGGCTTCGATGCTAGTTTCCAATTAACCGAATTTGGCGAGATCTTGTCGAGAACCTCCAAGAGGACCCATCTGCAAGTGAGAAGCGCTGTCAGAGAAGGCAAATCGTGTAGACCTCGCACAGTAATTAAGTAACTCACCCATTCCTGACATCTTCAAAAAGATTATTAACATAAGTATCAATTCCAAGGCTGTTCATCCACAACCGGAAGCATCTCTCCTCTCTAGAGGTTTGTGCATCATCGGTCATCATCTCAGCAAACGAGATTTTTTTGCTGTCGGTCGATAGACCACTCCTGTAGAAGAGAAATACCAGAGTCACTAACGGAACGATTCTTACAAACAGAAATTCCAAAGACCAGAAACATATCGGGAGCAATATATCTAGAAAAAGCACTTCACACCTATGCTGAAAAATCTGGGCGACGAATGCAAGGTTAAGATTTGGCGAACCCTCGACGATATCATTAGGGGTAATATATCGCTTGCAATCCAACTTCTCTGCCTGTTCAAGGACCATGCTAGCTCTTTCCTTTGGATCTTTTGCCTCCAAGGTGGCAGGCGAGGAGTATTCTGGTGCAAGAGCATTGAGTAGGTAAGCATAAGCCTCTCCGTCCTGGAAATATGAATGTCGTATCATCAGCACTTTGCAGGAAAAACAAGGGCACTTCTAGGACCGTCAGAGGATGGAGGAATGCCTCCTCTTACCTTCAAATCGGATGAAAAGTTCGTGACTTGTTTCTCGTATCCAACTTTCTTTAAATGGAAATTCATCCATTTGAGAAGGACCTTTTCAGGAGGTAAGCTCATCAACTCTTCTACATCCTGTAGGAATTCAAACCCCCAGATAATGAACTTCATTCATCCAGTCAAATCAGGTACCAGTACTTAATGCTTAGTCAGAAGACAGAAGAAGGAAAGCAACGAAATGCACTCACCTTGCTATCGTCGACCAGTTCCACGAGCTGAGGAGTTTTCTTCAAGTTGAGATCAGCTAACAATTGGATCTGACACAGTCGCAGGATAAAGGGTCAGCAAAATGCTCATGCATCAGAAGCTCAAATACCTTTTACGACTTATTCCAGTGCTACATGTGAGATCAGTTGTTCTTACCTTAATGATTTGTGAAATCAATCCGAGCAACAGATGGGGCTGAAAGATGTTGGAACAGAAAATAAGAGTCCCATCGTCTTATAAGAGACTCGTGTAACGTGAATGGCGCGGGTGAAGGGACAACATCTATATAACTTACCCTTGCTTCTACCAAGTCCTGAGTTCCGATGTTGACGACAGTACAACCAATAGCCTTGGCAGAGTTAAGTCCGAGAGTGTGATTCTCATTTCTCTCCCACGGGTTGAGGACACTTTTCACGTTGATTGCCCTCTCGTCTATGGTCCCGGGGACAGCTACATTAATGAGTTTACTGCACCAGTAAACGAGGACTGTGAATGAGATTGACATTCAAAGATTCGAAATGAATATCATTTTGAGAATCAGAAGACCACCAGAGAAGAACTCCGTCTTTTGCCAGCTCGAAGAGGGCATTTGTGTTTGGATCAATAGGAAGATACTTCTTCAAGAAGGGATCTTCTGCCAGAAAGTTGTTGATGTGCGCTACGTAGGAAGTCTTCTCGGATTCATTGATCGTGTGCTGAAATGTGGTCGTGGATGCCTTGAGAAAAGAAGGTGCAGTTCCTAAACCGCCCGACTTTACTCCAGCTCGACCTTGCACGGTCAGGTAGGCCTGCTCAAATTACAGTCGCTCCATTTTCAATCCTTGTTATATTTGCTTCAGCTGATTTGGGAATGATTAAGAATATTCATCCCAATCCTACTCATATCTACAAATACTCTAGCTGCGACAGAATTCCTCATCGCCTAAATTGCCAACCAACCATGGCAGGAAGAAAAAAAAAATGAGGCATTATACCATTCCTGATGAAGAGCTTTCTTTGTACTCACCCTCAGGTAGGACTCGAAGTCAATTTCGTCATCCAAAGAAGGGTAGATATCCCTGAGTATGGCTTCAATATTGTCCTCCCCGACTTTGCTGAAACCTCTCAGCTTTATGAAAATGGGGGGCAAGTCCCGGACGGTGACGGCGCCAGATTCATTCTTCTTCGAAATAAACTGAACAAAAAAACCGCCAGATGCAGTCCAATTACTGGACATCAGGAAGAAACCTTGACGAAACGCTACGTTTACACAAACGGAAACTGGGGAGGAGAGACAGAATCACATTTTCCCAAGATCAACAGCGTGTACCTTGGATTTAAGGGTCCGGAGTTGAACTTGGGTGAATTGGCTCTGCAGCCATGGATCAGAAACGAGAACGCCAACGAAACCAGACATATCTTCTTGCCTTTCTTTTCCTCACGAAAAATACTCCTTCACTCTAAGATACAAAAAAGATTCCTGCCCAAAGATCGAGGCCACCGATCAACAACCACAACATTTTCCACGCCAGAAGAAAGACACCGATATCAAACCCAGAATCCTCGTACCCTTCGGGAAGGTAAAGACACCCGACGCGCTCCTCCCCAAATGGACACGTCACAAGATCGCCTCTCATTCTGATCCCAACGTAAATCCGATCCAAAAAAAGAGAAACGACGAACATCAACTACACAAATTAAAGAACACCCAAAAATCACAGCTCAGTAAAAAGGGGAACGAAGGATGAAAATGAGCGAAAGGCAATGCCATTTTTACGACCGACCCTTCAGGATTCAGTCGGCATCGGTGCAAACAGACCATACAAGGAAAAGGGAGAATTCCGGGTAGGAGATGATTGGGATGTGAAAAAGAGGGAGGGAGAGGTGGAGAGAACACAACGGGACGTGCAGGAGAGAAAAGCGTGTTGCCTTTGAGGGGGACACCCCCGAAGACGCAGGGAAAAGGCAAAGCTTAGTCACTGCTTTCTTTGTCGTTACGATTTTTGATTGGCTTCTTGCAGGGCAGAACGTTGTTGGCGATTTTATTTTTAATGTTATCAGGCGGCGTCTGTGTCTCTAAAAAAAAATTGCAACTTTGCCATNCGATTTTTGATTGGCTTCTTGCAGGGCAGAACGTTGTTGGCGATTTTATTTTTAATGTTATCAGGCGGCGTCTGTGTCTCTAAAAAAAAATTGCAACTTTGCCATCCTTATCTGAAACTAATCGGGACATGCAAAACCGACGTCATGGTACGAGTTTGTACGAAAATATGATTAGTTTTAAAAAAGAATTTGTAAAATATGGTCGAAGTTTTCAAAATACTTGTAATACCCCAAATCGTTGTTTTTCTTAGAGCGGCTGTTAGAAATCTCGCGGGTTTTTGGTTCTTGTTCAACTAGTAAGAATAAAGATGAGGACGAGGGTAAAGAGAAAGAGACTTCTCTGTCCTGCTGATTCCTCCGAGGCAGTCTCGGTAAAGTGTCCTCTTCATCTCCCGTCTTGACCTCGGACAACGCTGTCTGAGACCACCTGCTTCGTTCGACCAATCGCAATCCAAATCTTGATTCGCACTGCTCCCGAAATAAAGGCGAAAGCTCCGACACACAGACTACATCAAATTAAAGCAAGTGAAGGATCGCCTGTTTCGATGATGAACAACAACACCAACAAGTAGTTCCCCAACAGAGCAGCTCTACTCCGGCTCCCCTGTCGATCCTGCTAAAGCTGTCAGCATGTCAGACCTAGAATATGCCAAAGACAAAATTATTATGGGCAATGAAAGAAAGTCTGCTATCATTTCAGACGAGTCTCGAAAAATACAGCCTTCCATGAAGCTGGTCATGCCCTTGTTGCTGTTTATACGGATGGGGCCCTTCCTGTTCACAAAGTGACAATTGTGCCACGTGGCATGGCACTTGGAATGGTTGCACAGTTGCCTGACAAGGATCAAACGAGCACCCCAAGGAAGCAGATGCTTGCTCGGCTTGATGTCTGTATGCGTGGGCGTGTTGCTGAGGAGCTCATCTTTGGAGAGAATGAGGTAACATCTGGGNCAAACGAGCACCCCAAGGAAGCAGATGCTTGCTCGGCTTGATGTCTGTATGCGTGGGCGTGTTGCTGAGGAGCTCATCTTTGGAGAGAATGAGGTAACATCTGGGGCATCCTCAGACCTCCAGAAAGCTACTGAACTCGCGAGAGCCATGGTCACCAAGTACGAGATGAGCAGTGAGGTGGGGCTTGTCACCCATAATTACGACGACAATGGCAAGAGCATGAGCACGGAGACTAGACTTGTCATAGAGAAGGAAGTGCAGAAATTCCTTGACAGGGCCTACAACAATGCAAAAAGGATCCTTACCACTCACAGCAAGGAGCACCATGCCCTCGCCAATGCTCTGCTTGAGCATGAAACTCTTACAGGGAGCCAGATCAAAACTCTGCTCGAACAGGTTCAGTCGATCAGCAGCAGCTACAGCAACAACAAAACGGCGACGATCCCTCAAACAAATACTTTCCGGATTGCATCGACAGCAACATCCAGTGCACGGACAGTAAAAATCTCAGGCGTAACAACAAATGAAGGGTGACGTTACAAACCTATTGACATCCCAGGGATAACGGTCACAGCCAGCAACGGTCCAGCAACCGTCGATGTCCCATTTGCGACAGCCTGCCCAAACTTTAGACGCGGCACCCCCCACTCCCACACCAAATGCAACGACTCCAACCGACATTTCGACCAGCGAACCAAACCCACGGCGAAAGGAAAGCCTACCCTTTTCTGCGTCAACAACAAACCTGGCTCCTCTCGGCATCGGGTTCCCAAAGCCAGCCTGTACGTCCAGCGGCGCCCTTACCCACAACGATCTCATCCCGTGCCAGGCGACGGTCAGCGCGTTTCAGCGGAGCCAGCGTTTTCTTCCTTCAATCCGTTGTCAGTGGCGTCCCCCCCTCTTTAGTAATTTAGCAAACCTAGAAAGACAACCCCTGAAAGAAAAGACGAAACACTAACCTTCATGGCTGCCGCCCAAAGCTACCAATCCCACATGTTGGTCAACAAACAGACCAACCTCATGACGACCTCCCGTATCAGACGCCCATTCCCCGTCAATCTGACGAGGGCCGCCGCAGCACGCCCCCCTATCCCTCCTCCTCTGATGAAGACATCCTTGGCCTCCCTGCTGCACCGCCCCATACGTCCACTCCCGGCAAGCAGTCCCCACCTGCGACGCAAGAGACACAAACGGTAGTCTTGTCATGAACCTTACAATTGCCCCCACGTGATCCTACTTGCACGTGATGAAAACATCCTTGGCCTCCCTGCTGCACCGCTCCGGACGTCCACTCCCAGCATGCCGTCCCACCGCCCTATCTTGTCATGAGCCTTGCAATTGCTCCCCACGTGATCCCACTTACACGTGATGAAAAGAAAGAACGTCAGACATAAGAAAGGATACAAAAGTGGGAAAGTCGACTGTAAAAGAGGAGAAGTAGCCCGGCCGTGCGCAGAGATAGCCGTAATGATTTCTCCTGGAATCATCCTTGGCCTCGCTCCTTGAAGCGGGTGCCGCGGTCGATCGGATGATGTCCAAAGTCCCCTATAAAAGAAGGAGCGGAATTCCTTTCCTAGCGGCGAAGAAGAGAGGACTTCCTTCGGAAGATCAGGGAACTAGTATTTTCGGCTCGATCTTCCCTAGCTAACCGACGAATCTCGGTGGTCGATCCCCACCCTTGATCAACTCTGCCCAAGGTAAGCGGAGATCATGTGTTACGAAAACCCCCTTGGCGATCAACCCAAGGGGAACATCCAACAACAAGCAGAGCAATGTACCTTCGGCTGCGACGGATCTCAAATTCGTCTGGGCGCAGCAACGACGACCCTCGGCCGCAACCTGTGGCGATTGACCTCTCTTGCCCCTCACCTTTTTTGGATGACCCGACAGGCTCCACTTCTCTGCTCATGGTGGAGAGCTGTGTCCGAGCTTCTCGCAGGCGCGCATTAGCGTCGCGAGAAGCTCTCCTTTTTACTTTGATTTGTTTCTTTCTGTACGCAGGCATACGCCGTGGAGATGGTAACCTTTTATCCTCGCTGTAGCGATAAAGCCGGCAGCCACAGCTCTCCCAGTCACAGCAACAGTGTCTATAGCTCTTCAACTTCAGCTACGTGGTCACTGCCACAACTCACCAGTCGCCTCCGGAGTTCGTCACCAACGACTGTCGACATCAGCCACTTGCGGCCTCACCTCCTGCTCACCCCCACTGTGGTTCACGAAACCAGGATAGATGTCCCAAGGCGACTCCCTGTTGCTCGGCTCCCGCGAGAACCAGTCCGACAGCTTCCCTTCCCTTACTCCCGCCACACCAGCGGCATCAATGACCCCAAGGCAGTTATCCCAGTGAATGGGCGTACGAGCTTAACCATAATCCAGCAACGCCCGACAACTCCGGTTGTTCTTAGCATCACGTCAAAGACAGAACTCTCTCGCGGTGCCAGTGATCGCACTTCCCCAACAACATATTCAACCTGGAAACTAAGACGTTCCCAGGTCCGACGATCAAGGCTCCATCCACCTCCTGGCATCTCTCCCGAGTAGTAGCAACCTGCAACCACCGCACCACAAACTTCTATCCAAAGCTTAGTGTCGCAACCTCTAGCTAACCCAAAACCAGAAGCCTTCCTGACTTCCGGCGACATCTCGACGACTTGGGAGTTGGCGCCTACCACCCCTCACCGGCCCATGCCATTGCTCCATTCCTGCTCATCCTTGTTACAGCGGCGGCGAATCCAGGTCGACCCCGACATCCTCCAGGCCCGGTCGCGCCGTTGAAGACCACAAGCAACCCTAGCGTCCCCAGAACTGTTCTTCACCAGGTGCAGCACGGTAGTTTGAATGATTCCTCGGGAACCCAGAACTGGTTCACCCAATACCGGATTTTCACGAACTCCGCTCTCCAGAGAGCAAGCCCTCCCCAAGCTCCATGCAACGGCCAGCCGATCCGCTCCACCTCCAGTCACGATGTGTCCCCTCTCCTCGAGAATGGGACATCCCTCAAATCCAACCCCCCAAGGCGGTTTCCCGCTGCTAACAATCAGCCCGGCGACGACCAGATCGACTTTGTCTCTCGCTCCGGCAACGACTTCAAGAGCGGGGCTATCGCTTCCCTTTGGCAGAAGCCGCACTGCCCTCCAACCCACCAGGTTCCCACCATGACTTTGCCTCCAGGGCTGGGTCTCCTTAATCGGCGTCGTCTTGGTCATGACCATCGTTGCAAGGATCGCTATCCCCTCTTTCAGATGAAACCCAACCTCCGAAACCAAAGTGACATTGCCCACCCCCCAGTCCCGCCTCCTAAACCAGAGCCTCGCTTCGGCCGACCGTCGTCCCCTGACCTTGCCTCTCGAGGATAACCTTCCCCTTTTCCCCACAGAGAACTGAGGGAGGTTGACCTCCCCCTTTGGCCGGAGGCACGTGGATTGACCAGATCCGACTCCCCCTCGTCATGGCCATCACGTCCACGGCTTGGTAGAACCGCCTCTCACATCACCCAGGCCTGATCGGGAACAATAGTAGCGGCAGTATACTTCCGGGCGACAGCTATCGACTTCCTCACCGCCTCCGCGGTCCACAGAGGTAAAATTAGCCCTTCCCCCCATTTGCTTTCTTACGATCTTAGGTTGTGGGTTGTTCTATTTTTTGTTATTATCATTAAAGTTTTGATTTTTAACTCGGTTCGATGTTATTGTCTAGAGATTTCATTTTTACTGTTTGACTGTTAACTTTCAAATCGCGTGTTTGATTGTTAAACGTCATTTTTTTTTTAAATGTTGAGTCACACTTTGAACATTATAAATTCCTTTAAGATTAGAAATATTTCTAATCTTAAGAGTTTCAGATAATCATAGTTACGTTGCTACTTCAAATTTCATTGTCTCTTCTTTAATATGTTTTGCATGAAAACACGGCGAGGGACCCGCATTCATTTGAAGTATCAAACATTTACATGACTGCGTCAAAAACGAATCTACTACCAAGGAACATTATTTTCCCAACATTACGGAGGATCGACATCAACGGGCTACACAATTCCCCGTGAGTATCATTCTTACTCATTCAGTTAATTATTTAACATGTCTTAATTAGAATTTTCTGACTACCATTTTCTCCACCGTATTTTGGTTCGATTTTGCATGAAAATCAACCGAGCTTCATGGGATTTCGACAAAGCGAGATTCGAAGATAGAAAGCTCGAAGGCGCGTGTAACAAACCGCGTGGGTTGGATCTACCGCGGCCTAAAAACCGTCGGTTCGAAGTAAAGTGGCATCAACCGTCATTTTAGGTACAAAGGGGAGGTACGGGTCTCCTCGAAACAAATTACATATCCACCTGTAACGGGCTGCGGGCCCAAGTGCATAAGTCCACAGTCACCATCCTTCTTCGTCCCCTTTCATCTCAATAATTGTTTGTGCTTGTACGCATGTCGTTAGGCAAATTAGGTTTATCGCCGCATGTTGGTGTAATCAAGCAAAACATGAGTTCAGGTCTAACACCTGAATCGGGTCCAACGCCCGTTAAACAGTGACATAAGTTTGGAGTCACGCCCGGATCGGGTCCAACGCCCGTTAACCAAAAGCAAACCTTTTTGGAGCAAACGCCACCTCTTCGCATGCTTAGAATGTAAGAACTAGTAAATAGGAATCCCCGAACCAACTGTTTTTCCGACTTAAACAGTTTTAAAAAAATAAGTCGGTGGCGACTCCGTATAATTTACCTAAGTTAAATAATAACAACATTTTCATGGAGCCATTTTGGATGGGTAACGGTGACACGAGCCGCTTCCTGAATCCTCCCTGAAATTCCCAAGTGAGGCCTTATGCAGCCTTTCGCCCGTCGCCTTTAAAGACTGGAGACGGTCGGCGAAATGCCCCGCAGACCCACTCGGGAACTAAGGGAGGACTCTACCCGATGCCCTTCCGTAGCGTCCGATGTTCGAGTCGTGACAGCGACCGGATTGGGCCTCGGGGAGCGGGCCCGAATCCTGGCGTCGTTCGAACCGCCACGCGCGTGCTAGGCCGGAAGGCGCGCGTACATCCCGGATGGCGACTCCGCTGGGGACACTCTGCATGTGGATTCTTACCGAAACGTCCTTACATTCATCCACATGCGGAGAGGAGTTCTTGTTTGCACATGTACTTGTTTGGCTCGGTGCCCTTTGTTTGCGCTCATGATTGTGTTTGTTTACTACTTTCCTAGGCATGTCTAGGTATGTCCCTATACCCGGGACTAGGATTTTAGGGGATCACTGTATACTACAGCGTTGTGGATTGTTGCCATTTAACGTTATGAGGTGGGATCCGCCTCCCTTTGTCCGAGGGAGGTCATAGAATCCTTCAACCGAGTCTAGAAATTGATTGCCCACTACAGGTACTAGACGTTGCACATGCATTTGGTTGTTACTAAGTGTCTTCCACATGTGCAGGGACAGGTGACAGGTACGTTGTGTTTGCAATAGACTGCGAAACTAATTTTGCTAATTTTGCAGCAGTATGGGTTGATTCCAAGGGGGTTTCCACAACACGTTTTCTTTTCCTTCCCGTTCCCCTCTTTACCGTTCTACTGCATCATCTACATTCACTTGCATGAGTGCCCGACGATTTACGATAATATCATTCAGTTTCATTAATTATTCCCGTGTCACATAGTTGATGCATGTGTACGCACCCGCATGCGGTTCCATACCATACTAGGAGCGAAGATGGGATTGCCATTAAAAGTGGGTGACATCTAAGTTTGTAGGTTTACCACATGGAGCCGGTTTTCCTCCGCAAGGATATCCCATCGACATAGTTACTCCGAGACTGGCATAACGGCCTCGCACCATCCGAGCGTGGCTACTTTCGATCGAGGCTCGGAGCGCTCGTTGATCTGATCGACCTCAAGCTGGATTGGGCACTCCTCCAAAACCTAGTCGCTCGGTGGGATCCCGAGACCTACACTTTCAGCTTCGGAGCGTTGGAGCTCGCTCCCACCGTTGAGGAGTACACACACCTGGCGGAGCTACCCCACCGTCCTGGCATCCTGCCCCTCCAGCGACACGATCGTGTCGGGGAAAACATCGCGCAACTCCTGAGGACTACCCCTACGGCAGTCACCACACTCCTCACTCCCCAAGGGCACATCGACATCGAAGAACTTCTCCTCCAACAGACATCTCCTTTCCTCCCACATTTTGGGGATGGACAAGCATCGGCCAAGAGCGTTCATCATTATGTTTGCAGGCACCATCATGTACCCCTTCACAGCCAGCTCTATCCTCGGACGCGCGGTCAAGGTCGCAGAAGCAATCATGGCAGGCGAGCCGTTCATCCCGAACTTGATCGGAGAAACAAATCACAACCTCTCCGCCATCATCCTGAGATCCAGGGAAGGAATCAGACATCATCGAGCTACCTGCAGCCTGGCACTTCTACAGGCGTGGTTCGTCACACACCTCGGAGTGATTGGGTATAACCTTCGTCCAGAACACCACCCTGGGCTCCTGAGTCGCATAGCGGAACGCGGTTACTTGGCAATTCGTTCCTTTGGAGGCACCACTCGTTTCTTCCAGAGCCTGACCGCGGAGGACTTCTACCTGAAGGCGCGCTGCTTCAACGGCATCACAACCATCGTTGATTCAGTAGCAGGATGCCACATCCCTATCAATGGGATTACTGGGACTTCTTATTACGTCCCAGTCCGCTTGCTCCATCAATTCGGGGGAATATCGATGGTGCCACCACCCCCGTATAGACTCTACGAGCCCATCAACCTGGACTTGCGGGCATCGGTCACGCAAGCGGCAAGGCGGGCTGTTGCAAACATCGTTGGGACCTGCATCACTCTCACCCGGATGAACATCGAGCCTCTCCCCATTGACAGGAGTTTCGAGGACGCCCGCATCAGGCGTTTCCACTTCGAGCACGACCGTCACTGGGACTAGGAGCGACGACTAGAACCTGCGTGCCCTACTACTCTTTTTAGGGCTCGCGAGCCCATTTTATCAGCTTTGTGGTTTTCTTATGTTTCGTACTTTGAACTGACTTAAGTGATGATGCGCTTTCTTATTTATTCCTCTCTTAGATCGAATCCCTGTAATCGCAATCCCATCCTCGCATTAGGCATATTCACTCATCACTGCATATCATGCTCAAAAGCATTCTGTCGTTCGATGCTAATCTAGTCTTTTTACTCCAAGGTACCAAACAATTGCTCCCAACAAGCGTCCCAGATTTCGATCCCTCAGGACAGTTATGGCAGACACCTCTCCAGGACGCGTTGTAGCCTTGACGACTGTCGAAGACGAAGGAGAACTTCCTCCACCCGCCACTGAAACTGCGGACGTGACACCTGCTCCAACTTTCTCCTTAGACGCGTCTGCGTTTCGCCCACTCTTCTCCCAAGCCCCGACCTTCGTTGTCGGATAGTCTTCGGGCGGAAGCATGTCTCCAACATACATACCACCGTTAGCGGCCTTTACGACACCAGCGATGCAGACCTCAACTATCCCGTCGACAGTCTCGCCGCTCAATGCCTACGCCCAAGGTGCCGACACTATTTCTCTGGGAGGCAAAGTCGAATCCCTCGCCACAGAATTGTCAACTTTGAAGACAATGATGGCGGAATTGCTTCAGCGACAGCTCGCGACGACTTCAACCCCTGCTACCACCCAGAACCCTCACCTGCCTCCTGTCATACCAGGGTCTACCGCGTCGACAACCATGGTGCCCCCATATTTGTCCATTCCCTCAGCTACGCTTTGGCACTCCTTCAAGCATCTCTCCACTTTACCACCCAGTCATGCCTGGGTCGGCCACCTCTACCAGTATAGCCTCCCTGTGTAATCCATATATGCGCATGCCACCCCCTCCTACGACCTCGGTACAACCACAGGTGCCACCTTACTGCCCACAACCGCCAGCTTCGAGGTCAACCCCCTACATCCCAGCAGCGGCCGGGCCAACTCCTCTAGAAGGAATGCCGATTTCTTATTTCCCTGCTAGCGTGCCAATTGCCAACTATGGGGTGCTACAACCCACAACTGGTCCTTCGGTTCCACATGCAGGGCCAACCCCGCCTAGTCTTAGGACCCGTAATGCAACCATAGTGGATGAATTGTTGGGGGAAAGGGGGCAGACGAGCTCCTTCAAGACAAGGCTCGAAGCTAAAATCTCATTGACGCGAGAGGCCGAGGCTAAACATATCGCGAGGCTTGAAGAACGCATCAATGCCCTTCAGGGATACCAAGCGCGAACCTGGGAGTACAACGACTTCCAAGTTCCCCATTTTCAGGTCCCGCCTAAGTTTAAACCTCCGGAGTTCGAGAAATTCAAAGGCACCAGATGCCCCGAGCTACATCTTAAACATTTCTGCCATAAGATGTCAGTTTATCCGGCGGACGACAAACTTTGGATCACTATGTTCCAAGAAAGCCTAGTAGAGTCAGCACTACAATGGTATTATTCCAAAGATCTGAGGCAATTCGTGACATTCAAGGAATTGGCGCTCGATTTCTTGAATTACTACAGTTTCAATGTTGAGATGGCGCCGACGCTTTCCGATATCCGCAAGCTGCGGAGATTTCGGGGGGAATCGATTAAGACTTTTGCCCACCGTTTTCGAGAAATGGCCGCGCAGATCAAGCCCCCCATGCAAGAGCGAGATCTCATCGTCGAATTCATACAGTTACTACCACGCGAGTACCGACCGTTCATGATCGGTGGGCGGGCACCGCTAACGTTCGCCCAGGCGGTCATCGTCGCCAGTCAGCTTGATGGTGCTAGCCGAGATGGTCTCATCCCGACCGCACCGCCTAAGTCGACGATCAAGCCAAAGCCCAAGGAACTCATTGCAACCGCCGAACACAGTAGGCAATCCATGAGGACGACACCACCACCGACTACATACGCGCCAAAGTCGTTCGTAGTAGCAGCTGCTAGACCACCAGCGCCCGCCACCGCTCGCCCCAGAGCCCCCGCACCGGTAATAATGTATTCCCGACCAAGGCCAGCTCAACAAGAGCGCCCAAAACGCAGATTGGAAGGCCTCACTCCTACTCCTGACCCGTTGGACGTGATGTTCGTTTGACTGAGGGAAATGGGCTTCATCAAGCCCGTAGAGGCGAAAGCAACCAATCCCTCTTCGATTGGCTACCGAGGGCGAGACCGAGGTCGAGGTCAAAGTCGGGGCCGAGGTCAGCCCAATAGAGGGGTGCGTCCGACGTCGGCAACTTCAGTACTACCAGACGGCTTCACAATGGTAAACCCTCGGAGGCCCAAGGTGCCGTATGTATACGTTCTACTGGGGGAAACACAACTTGGAACGTCCTCCCAGGTGGAGAGCTCGCCTTTGAAGGAACCAAGGATTCCCGTTGTAATCAAGCCCAGTTGCGCGTCACTGAGTCCAGAAGTTGAACTCATCACCCGTTCCGGTAGGGTGGTGGCCGCCCCTGTAGCTCAGCTGCAAGGAGAATCATCGAAGCCCAAGGCGCCATCGAATGAATAGATCCGTAAGGTGTTCTACGCCGTGAAAGAAAGCGGCTATAACATTATTGAGCAACTGAGGAAGCAGCCGGCTCAGATTTCGCTCTTTGACCTCATTCACTCATCTGACAAGCACAGGGAGATGTTGGAAAAGTTCCTCGCCGAGGTGCATGTACGGGAGCAAATTGAAGTTAATGCACTGGACACATACATGAACCAGATGCTAGCCAACAACGCGATTACCTTTTCAGAAGATGTCTTCCAGAATAAGGATGCGATCACAACGATGCACTTTTTGTAATGCTCAAATGCAGAGACACCACTGTTTTCAAGGTACTCATAGATGGTGGGTCAGGAGTCAACATCGTGCCGCATGTCGTCGCACAAAATCTTGGCATTAACACGGAGAAGCTTCCGCAATCGGGCCTATCCATCCGGGCTTTCGATGGTCACCTTAGATATTAAAGTAGGGCCAACCCTATTCTCCTCTGTATTGCAGATACTCGAAACATCGGGCTCCTTCAACATGCTACTAGGGCGCCCGTGGATTCATCAGGCAGGAGCGGTCCCATCAACGCTTCACCAAATGGTCAGATTCCCATCACACGGCAAGCTCATTACAGTCAGGGGAGAGTACACGATGGAGCTCTGCTATGAGATTTACATGCCGTATGTCGGAGAGCCAACTGGAGAACCATCAACGACCCAAACGCTGGAGATGGTCAACATGGTCAGACACGATTACAAGTCGAACCCCTTGATGACGCGAGGCAACATTAGCGCTGCGAAGGAATTCCTCAGACATGGATATCAGCTGGGCCAAGGACTTGGAGTTAGGGGGCAAGGTATCACCCATCCGATTAGCATTCCTTCTCCAATGGGAACTAGCGCTCTTGGGTTCGAATGCAAGGTACGACGTAAGCAGGACAAACACACCAGCGACAAGTCGTTCATCCGTTTCGTTCGTTCATCTGCAACGACGATGGAAGGCGAGATCCTTTCAGGGAAGCTAGAAAATATGAAGATCCAGGCTGATGAGCTAGAAGAGGAAGTGAATATGCCTACAGGCGAACGGATGACTGGCGAGCATGTCAACGTTATCCAAGCAAATGGAAGACACGACCAGAGGCGTCGACCTCGTATGCAGGTTCACTTCATACCCCCCAATGTCGCCATTCCTCTGAACCAAATGTCGATGTACTTTCGGGAAGCCAGAGCGCCTCATCCTCAAGCTCCAATGGTGCCGATACCGCCAGAGACGCCTCCAAGGGCTGAAATACCCCCTCCGAACAAGCGAGCATATTCTTCAGTTGCTGACTCAACATCAAGCTCTGATGTTGAAGGGCCAAAGACCAAGAAGACCAGGGCATGTGAACATGAAGAAGGCGTCAACATGTTGGAAGCGTCGAACCCGGCCCAGTCGGACATTTCACTCAATGGGTGAACCTTTTACAACTTTACTTTTCTGCATGTAGATAAGTCGTGTCTAGGATGAGTCGCCTTGTTATATTTTGGTTGCGGACTAGCAAGGATGTCCACATGTATTGCGACCCCCTTTTGTGCCGGAGTGCCCGTGGGATCGGACCGCTGATGATAAAGGGCGAATCGGAGGAAACGAAGAGGGCCCCGCTGAGGCCGGATCCCACGGCGCTCCCCTTTTGTCTAGAACGCGTGGTTCATCGTTTTTAAATTTATTACGCAATATTATCCCTCTTGTAAAATCGTGCGACTGATTTATTTCCTTCTAAACATGAACGGCGCTTCGGGAATACTTGCGAATTCCACAGAACAACACATAGATCCGGGCTATCATTCAATGCATCTCTTAAATCTCGAGAACACATCTCGACAGGAGGAAATTACAGAGCGTAATCCAGTATCTGCTTCAGTTATGCCCGAAATTTTCCATAAGCAAGATGGGAAGTGATTCGTGACCCAAAGTCCCTAGATGGATACCACGGCTTAGAACAAGGTATACTGCGACATGAGGAACCGAAGAAGGTCACATTGCAAGAACCGGTGTCGGTCAACATAGGAACTGAGGACGAATCCAAGGAGTTATTCATCGGTGCCGACCTACCGGCAGATGAAGCCAGAGACGTTGTCAATCTACTCAAAGAATTCTCGGACGTCTTTGCCTGACATATGCGGACATGCCAGGTTTGGATTCGGAAATAGTGAAGCACAAAATTCCCACTGACCTGGTAATTACGCCGACAAAACAGAAGCAACGTCGGTACAAGCCTAAGCTAGCACTCGCCATCAAAGAAGAAGTTGACAAGCTCCTCAAGGTCAAGTTCATCGATGTGGCCCATTATCCAGAGTGGGTTGCGAACATCGTCCTAGTCATCAAGAAAAACGGGAAGGTCCGAGTCTGCATCGACTATCGCGACCTCAATAAGGCAAGTCCCAAAGACGACTTCCCCTTACCGCACATCGACCTATTAGTGGACAACACCACCGGATTCAATAGGTTCTCTTTCATGGATGGGTTCTCCGGCTACAATCAAATTCGCATGGCCGAAGAAGATAAAGAGAAGACGACCTTCACAAATCCATGGGGCACGTTCTGCTATCGGGTGATGCCTTTCGGACTCAAGAACGCCGAGGCAACATATCAACGAGCTATGGTGGTCCTGTTCCATGATATGATGTACCGCGAAATTGAGGTCTACGTCGACGACATGATCGCCAAATCCAAGGCAAAGCAAGACTACACAGACGTCCTCCGTAAATTGTTTGAACGACTTCGCAAATACAAGTTGCGCCTCAATCCGGCCAAATTTGTATTTGGGACAACATCAGGTAAGCTCCTCGGTTTTGTAGTCAGTAATAGAGGCATTGAAATCGACCTAGATAAAATCAAGGCAATCCGCGATCTCCTGGCTCCAAGGTCAGTCAAGGAAATTTGAGGCTTCGTGGGTCGCCTCAACTACATCGGGAGGTTCATCTCTAACCTAGCCGATACGTGTAAACCTCTATTCAAAAAATTGAGAAAAGACGTCAAGTTCGAATGGGACGACGACTGCGAAACCGCGTTTGAACAAATCAAGATGTATCTGACACAACCACCCGTTCTCGTCCCGCCAAGGCCGGGGCATCCTCTCATTCTCTATCTCACGGTCAGAGAAGAGTCGTTTGGAGCCATGCTCGCCCAACAACCGCCAGGTGCCAAGGAACACGCCGTCTACTACTTGACCAAGAAGTTCACCGACTGCGAGTCTAGATACACCGCTTCAGAACGTACCTGTTGCGCTCTCATTTGGGTCTTACATCGACTACGACAGTACACTCTCCACTACGAGATTTTATTAGTATCTGAGAATGACCCACTAAAATATCTCTTCGACAAACCAACATTGATGGGAAGAGTCTCAAAATGGCAATTACAGTTAGCCGAATTCGACATCAGGTTTCACTCGACAAAATCGGTCAAAGGTATAACCATTGCCGATCACATTGCTGAGTATCCAGAAGCGGATGATTCACCTCTAGAGGTCAAATTACCTTATGAGAACATCTTATTCGCGGAACCAAAAATAAGATGGACAATGTACTTTGACGGTGTCGTCAACTCCTCGGGATCAGGCATTGGGGTTATAGTGATATCGCCAGATGGCCAGTATTACCCTACGGCGGCGAAACTCACTTTCCTCTGCACAAACAACATCGCTGAGTACGAAGCGTGTATCCTCGGCTTATTACGTGTACTCGACATAAGAGTCCAATTCCTCGACGTATATGGAGATTCCGCGCTTATCATCTCCCAGACGAACAGAGCATGGCGCACACGGGATCCAAAGCTCATCCCATATCAGGACTACTTGCAGACAATAGTCCGCCAATTTACCGACATTGAGTTCAACTACCTCCCGCGAGCAGATAATCATTTTGCGGACGCACTTGCGGTCCTCACATCAATGATTCCTTTGGCCGGCGAAATGGACATTGAACCTCTCTGCATGAACATTGCCGATGATCCTAGTTGCATGCATACCGAACCATGCCGAACTGAAAACTCATCGCCATGGTTCGCCGACATTAAAGCCTATCTAGAATCAGGCACTTTCTGTAAGGACCTACGGACTCCTAAATAAAACTCATCGATCATTTCATTAATAGTTAGAAGGTATTACATTATTCGATTACAAATGAATGTAGATATTTACACAACGGAAGCTTTTTATCGAACATGGAAATAAGTATGCATAGATCACTTCTATGACCTGTCAAAAACATGTAATGACGTTAGTCAAATGACTAAGTACGGCAGCTCAAGTTCACTTAACCAATTGCCCTTGACATCCTTTGATTTATCTCAAAATTGAGACTTCATCTTAAAATTCCTACATACACCGTTGCGTTTCCAATTCATCAAGGATCGCAACTAAATTGCTTCCAACGACATCCGAGAACGTCACACTTTCAGCCTACGCATGCCCCATATGATTCTCATGTTCATATACTTTCAACCACGCAACATTCCGCTACCACGGATCAATCCATCCGGGTGCGTTAAACCACGGTACTTCCCTCCGTGCCTTAGCTTTTCGCCAAACTTTTCCAGCAACAAGGCTGTCCAATACACCATTCCGAGGGTAGACTTCTCCTGACCAAACCCTTCTCATATTCGCCTCATAAGGTAGCCCCATGGGCATGTCAATGTACCGTTGTAAACTTCCATTCCGCCTACGATACGTGGGTCATTCGATCACTTTCATTTACCCGTGCCTCCCGCACTTAATAAACCCTCCTCTCATCGAGGAGTATCAACTCCGGACCAGCTATGAATGAACATAACAAGTCCCCTTTACAACTCATACTCATTTAATATCATTGTTCAATATTCGTATGTTTAAATTCACGAGTGTTCGTACGTGTCCACAACCATCTCATTCGGAGTTCCAACCTTTCCTTTTCTCAATACCGATGGACCAGCCCGTCCATCCCCATTTGCCCTATTCCCGGGCCTCATTCATACGCCAAGGTATACACTCCGAATGGGCAGCCACGAACCCGCACAAACACCCTCAAAACAAACCATTTTTCAGCCTAACATACACGTATAAACCGAGACTTTCATTTTCCGACCAGCCCATAATCACCATGAGCATACTTCCATAAGTTAACACAATCCCAAACACACGCATAAGGATGAGTTCCCGTATGGCCAGCCCCCACGCAATTGCCATCCGACACAAACACTCAACCGCAAATCATCGGCCAGCCCACACGAGGTATGAATCCGCTCATCCGTCGCACAACCGAGGATCCGGGGTGCCATCTCCTACCGTTCCAAGGACCTGTCCAGCCCCTTTCCCTCACCAAACAACACATTTACAGCAGGCAAAACTCAAGGCAAACAAATTCTATGGCCGTTCTGCGAGAAGAAAAACGAAGGGAATCGAGCACCGTACCTTGTTTCGTCTTCAGAGCAAAACCGCTCCAATTCTTTCCTTCTCCGAAGAGCCTCTCCACGAAGTGGTCTTCCCACTCTCTTCCTCGATAGTAGCCCTTCCGTTTTGCTCCTTTCTTCACCACCGAGCCAGCCCCCTCCTTCTTTCTCTTCGTTTTCTTCTTTTTCTCCTGTTTCTTCTTCTTCTTCTTCCTCCTTTAGCTAAGGACGTTTTTCAGATCTGTCCCCCTCCTTTTTCCACCTCTTCCAAGCTTCTTATTAGTGTCCTTTAATGATGAAAAGTGGGCCCCACCATGGGCCCCACCATCCATGGCTTGTGGAAGAAGCCTTGGGTTCGATTAGCACTAATTAACCACGTTTAATTAGCGCTAATAATTCAGCTTTATTAACCTTAATTAATCCAACTCCTTAATCACTATTTTGTCTTATTTAACCAGCTTAGTCGTGCTTCTAAACTTATAAGATTTGCGGCCAAATTTCAGCCATTAATCCGCACGAAAGTGGGCTGTCCGCGAGTGGCATCGTTGAGTATTTGGGCAGCCCTTTCGCGCACATGAACCACCCTTTCTCCGCTTCATATTATTCACTTTTCATCCACATTTGGGGCTGAACAATCATTGAATTTCTTGCCATAATAGATTCGGCACTCGACCATAACGTTATGTACGTCTTAACCGCAACAACTCCATGCTTATTGTCATGACAACGAAAATGTCAACCCATCGTTCGCCCATATACTTTCGAACATTAATCCCTCACGTAGGAGGCTGTCCATGTTGCTCATGGAAGGGTCCTTAGGCATTAGACATCATTCGTGAGTATCGTTCGCATCATTCCATTCTTACGCATTCAAACCGTCCATTCACCGTTCCGGACTCAATCTTACTATCTCATGAATTTCCCTTTTTCATTATACATTCACACCTTAAGTACAACTCCATTTACATTTACAAGTAGAAAAATATGGAATATTACACTTTCCCCCAAGGAAGCACAGGGAAAGAACGCAAATTCATTCGAAGAATCGCAAGGAGTTATTTCCTTGACGGTAATACCCTATACAAGAAATCATTCACGACAACACTCATGCGGTGCGTCACGGAGCAAGAAGCTCAAGCACTTATCTTTGAAGTTCATGAAGGTGTTTGCGGACCACACATGAATGGATACGCACTTGCCCAGAAGATAATGCGCCAAGGCTACTATTGGCTCACAATCGAGGCCGATTGTATCAAATATGTCGAGACTTGTCACAAGTGTCAGATCTACAGCGACAAGGTGCATGTGCCCCCAACAAGACTTTACTTGCTCTTTGAACCATGGCCGTTGTCAATGTGGGGCATGGATGTAATTGGACCAATCAACCCCAAGGCCTCCAATGGGCATCGATTCCTCCTGGTTGCTATTGATTATTTCACCAAGTGGGTAGAAGCTCAATCCTTCAGGGAAGTTATGGTAAACAACATCGTACGATTCATGAGAGCTAACATCATCGCCAGATACGGAGTTCCAGAACTACTGGTCACCGATAATGGTGCAAACTTCAACTCCAAACTAATGGATTCCCTCTGCAAGGAATTCCGGATAAAACATCTTAACTCTTCACCGTACCGTCCACAAATGAACGGTGCAGTCGAGGCCGCAAACAAGAACCTGAAGAGGATCCTTCAGAAAACAGAAATCACGTATCGCGACTGGCATGAGAAGCTCCCTTTTGCGTTACTCGCTTACCGGACAACGATACGCACCTCGACTGGGGCAACTCCTTTCGAGCTCTACGGAACACAAGCAGTCATTCCAGCGGAAGTTAAGCTACCAACTCTCAGAATCTCGTACCAAAGCAACATGATGGAAGACGAGAAGGTTAACCATCAGCTCGCCCACCTCGACTTCATAGACGAGAAACGGCTCACTGCCGCCCATCACATGCAATGCTATCAACAGCGCATGTCCAGGGCATTTAACAAGAAGGTTAAGCCAATCAGATACAAGCCAGGTGACCTTGTCCTCAAACGAATCTTGCCAAATGTTAGAGATCCTAGAGGGAAATTCACTCCGAACTACGAAGGGCCATTCGTCGTCAAGCACGCTTTTTCGGGAGGAGCAACCATCCTAACAAAGATGGACGGAGGTGACCTGCCTCAAGCAATCAACGCGGATGCTCTCCGACGATACTACACCTAGGTGATGTTGAGATGTTGAGCCACGGCTCAAAAATAGTCATAATCAGCGAAATTTCTTCGATTCTCAAGGAATCAACTACGGCAAAGGATGTCGACAGTTCATATGAATAGGGGATTACGCAATCGTTACCCTCTTCATCGAAATTTACGCGAAATTACACGAGCTTATTTCGTTCAAGTCCTTTGTCTCGTGGGCAGGTACAAGAGCTCCTCACACGAACGGTACACGATTCCTAGGCAAGGGCAAAGGTGGCAAAGCCTCAAGCCAAAGTCTTGTGGTAGTTTCATCAATCCTTCAACTCTTGCGGATGAAGACGCAATGATGAAATCACATGAAAAGGGAAGTACCAAAACTTTACTTTACCATTCTTACGAACAAAATTACACAAGCAAATTTTGTTTCTACTCTAAAAGAAACAAGTCGCACGAGCTCACTTGTTTTCTTGCCGTCTGTTTGTGAGGTACATGAGCAACCTTATATAACAGTGCATGGCAAGAGTAACATTTCGTCAATCCTTTGATCATATCCGGCAAAGACGCAATGGCAAAGAGACATGAAAGGGAATATTAATCTAGTTTTAACCCCTTCTCTATCGAAGCGAGTTACTTGAGCTAACTTAAATTCCGCCCTTTGGCGAATGTAGGCACATGAACATCCTGCATTACGAACAAAGGCGAGGGTGGTCGGGTGGAAAAATTTTGAACCAAAGCTTCGAAATTGTCTTTGTTGTCGCCGAAGATGACCATGCCAAAAAAGGGGTGTCATTTACACTGCTCTCTAACGAGATTTCTCATCATTCCCCATATGGAATCATGCCTTCATCGGAGCCACGTCTCTAATTCCCCAAGCTGAAGTCGGTTACACGAACACACCGCATTCCCCAACGAGAGCGGAATATCCGATAATATTTCTCCGCGGCGACAGTCAAGATGGACATTCCCTCCTTCCTCTCCCCGGCGGATATCTGACTTTATTTCCCCAAAGCGAGAGTCGAAGTGCATGAGCTAACTTCGTCTATGTCCGTTGTCAACTGTGTAGACACATGATCATCCACAACAGGCGACGGCGAGGGTGGTTGGATGGAAGCCGTTTTCGAGCCTGACCTCGAAGAAGCCAACGGGGACACAAAGGTACATGCATCCTCCGATTCCGGAGAGGTTTGTTTACCTAAATGTATGCATTTCTCAAGCGGTTGCACGGTCATTCGCATCATCAAAGGTTTCACACTAATAAAATACCTTTTGGGCGAGAGTTGGAAAAGGCAAACCCATTTCCCAAACACCCACCCTAAAGGAGATGAGCGTAAATACGAGAGAGTTTACACACACAAGCGTCCTGGCGGATAAGGAATTCTTTGACAAAAGATGCTCAGACCGGGATGAGATCGAGCATTTATTCTCCATCCCAAATACAGACATTGACCAATGCTAGCCCTTCCGAGCCAAAGTTAAAGTTTCTGCATACACTACTCTCACCGAGCCTAAGGATCGCCTCACAGCGAGGTTAAAGGAGATCATGTAGTCAAAAGCCGGAAGCAACGGACCGTAGATGCGACAGTTCCTCAAGGTTCAAGCAAAGAGGTACCATCAATAGACAAGCTAGCCGTTTGAGTTATACCTGGGGATAGAAACCTCCAACAACTCTGCGAGGCGTATACATCCTCAAGGAGTCCAAATTATCTCAAAAGATCATGGGGCGAACCCTCATAAACCGGCAAGAAATGGAAATTTCCAAAGAATCCAAGACATCTCAAACAAAGTGAAGAGGAATGAGGAAAAATGGGGCAAATCCCCATATACAAACGAAAAAGCAAAATCAGTACAAAGACCAAAGTCTTCAAAAGCAAAGCGCAAGATGAAAGTTGAAAGAGCAAAGTGAAACACTAGGACCGACGTTGACGGTCGCAAGAGCAAATGTGTCATTTTCTTAACAAGCCCAGAGGAAACAATCCCCAAATTGATTTATTAACATTTTACAGTGACCCAATAGATCATTTGCGACAAAGCTCCAAACGGCCTGCTATCTGAGGGATGGAGGACTCGCTTGAACAGTGAAACCTGCGCAGTCCTAAAGCTTCCGATGAGGTCCTTAGACTCCTTCTTTCAAACAATAAATTTAAGCCTTCAACCAAAAGGCCTTACGCCGTAGCCACATTACAACCCAAATAAAGACTCCTTCGACCGGTACATGAGACATCCAAGTCAAAGGTATTTTAAAATCCAAACGGGACGAATTTCAAATATAAAAGTGAGCTATAAGAGAACCAAGGAGCCCACCCCAATCTCGCCCGAAGCAATTTTAACATGTTTTCACAAAATGAAGCATAGCATACATGATTGCTATAATCATACATGTTTGATTATTCTCACTCGTTAATAACATTTTCTTGATGGGATCCCAAAGAACGAATCTAGCAGGAACGCCCCAAGATTACAATTTCGGGTATCTATGACATCCTCGCAAGAAAATTTTCTCCAATTCTCTCGCGAGGAGGGGTAAACTGTAGATACCCCAAATCGTTGTTGCTCTTAGAGCCACTGTTAGAAATCTCGTGGGTTTTTTGTTCTTGTTCAACTGGTAAGAATAAAGATGAGGACGAGGGTAAAGAGAAAGAGACTTCTCTGTCCTGCTGATTTCTCCGAGGCAGTCTCGGTAAAGTGTCCTCTTCATCTCCCGTCTTGACCTCGGACAACGCTGTCTGAGACCACCTGCCTCGTTCGACCAATCGCAATCCAAATCTTGATTCGCACGGCTCCCGAAATAAAGGCGAAGGCTCCGACACACAGACTACATCAAATTAAAGCAAGTGAAGGATCACCTGTTTCGATGATGAACAACAACACCAACAAGTAGTTCCCCAACAGAGCAACTCTACTCCGGCTCCCCCGTCGATCCTGCTAAAGCTGTTAACATGTCAAACCTAGAATATGCCAAAGACAAGATTATTATGGGCAGTGAAAGAAAGTCTGCTGTCATTTCAGACGAGTCTCGAAAAATACGGCCTTCCATGAAGCTGGTCATGCCCTTGTTGCTGTTTATACGGATGGGGCCCTTCCTGTTCACAAAGTGACAATTGTGCCACGTGCCATGGCACTTGGAATGGTTGCACAGTTGCCTGACAAGCATCAAACGAGCACCTCAAGGAAGCAGATGCTTGCTCGGCTTGATGTCTGTATGGGTGGGCGTGTTGCTGAGGAGCTCATCTTTGGAGAGAATGAGGTAACATCTGGGGCATCCTCAGACCTCCAAAAAGCTACCGAACTCGCGAGAGCCATGGTCACCAAGTACGAGATGAGCAGTGAGGTGGGGCTTGTCACCCATAATTACGACGACAACGGCAAGAGCATGAGCACGGATACTAGACTTGTCATAGAGAAGGAAGTGCAGAAATTGCTTGACAGGGCCTACAACAATGCAAAAAGGATCCTTACCACTTACAGCAAGGAGCACCATGCCCTCGCCAATGCTCTGCTTGAGCACGAAACTCTTACAGGGAGCCAGATCAAAACTCTGCTCGAACAGGTTCAGTCGAATCAGCAGTAGCTAGAGCAACAACAAAACGGCGACGATCCCTCAAACAAATACTTTCCGGATTGCATCGGCAGCAACATCCAATGCACGGACAGTCAAAATCTCAGGCAATGAAGGGTGACGTTACAAACCTATCGACATCCCAGGGACAACGGTCACAGCCAGCAACGATCCAGCACCAGTCGATCTGGTGCTGAATGCTTCGCATAGGTGGTAGTTTGACTGGCAACTCCTCAAGAAATGCATCCTTGTACTCTTCAAGTATGGATACAACTCGGGGATGGCTCATCGATTGATCCTGGGCTATTTCGACAAGAACCAGAAAATAAGCTTTCTCACCTTCATGGATCGCTTGAACCAATTTAACTCCTTTGAGACGCTGATCGGTAGATCGATTCTGTGGTGCTATCATAGCCTGAGTGATTAGGGGCATCAAAGTGACCTTCTTTTCGTCGACGCTAATTGAGTATGTATTGCGATATCCGTCGTGTTGTGCGCGTCGATCAAACTGCCACGATCTTCCTAGGAGCAAGAGGCACTCATCCATTGGAATGATGTTGCAAACGACTTCATCCTTGTAGCTTCTCCCAATATAAAATGGAACTCTCGCTCTCTGGGTCACTCGAACATCAGTCTCCTTGTTGAGCCATTGTAGTCGATAGGGATGAGGATGAGCTTCGAAAGGCAACTTCAATTTTTCGACCATCGTCCTCAATACGGCGTTGGTGCAGCTTCCCTTATCCACAATTACCAAACAAACTTTTCCTTCGACTTTGCACCTAGTGTGGAAAATACTTCCCTTTGATTCTCCTATCTAGCAGGTGTCACGCTTAAAGCATTTCGGACGACCAACAACTGTCCTTCGTCCGAGTACCCCTCAATCTCTTCTGCATCCCAAATAGGTTTGACATTCTTAGCGAACTCTTCTTCTCCATCGGATAGCTCTCTAATGACAACGTTTCTCCTCGATGGACACTTAGAAGCCATGCGTCCTACTCCTTTGCACGTAAAACATCATCAATTGATATCTCGCTCGTTCGACTTGACTTCAGGTCTAGTAGTTGATGGTGGAGTTTTTCTTGACGTCGTCAATGGTGGCTTTGCCTGGGCGCTACTCCCCTTGTTGAAAGGCGGAACCTTCACGAATGAGCGGGTACTCGATCTTCTCGCTTGCTGTTGCTCAATCTTATGGGCAAGTACTCTAACATCGTCGAAGTTGAAATACTGTTGAATTTGGACTGCATCCGCGATATGGGGCTTAAGTCCTCGAAGATACCAAGCAATGGTTTGCTCTTGGGCTTCTTGGACATCACACTGCAGCAAAAGTCTCTTGAACTCCCTCGTGTACTCCGATACACTTGAAGCTTGCTGAAGCGACTGCAACCTGAAATAGAGATCTCGTTGATAAGGCTCCGGCAAAAACCTCTTAGTCATAGCCCTCTTCATTTTCGACCATGTTCGGATTTTATCATGTCTTTCTTTTCGAGGCTGCTAGTTGGTGTGCTCCCATTATAAGCTGGCGTACTTCTTCAACTTTAAAGCTGCCAACTTAGCCTATCGTTCCTCGGGCACCTCTTCATAGTCAAAGATGCGCTCTACTGTGTGCATCCAGTCGATGAACTCCTCGGGGTCCATGTTTCCTTCGAACTTCGGAATCTGAACACTCATAGTCGGGGCTCTTCTCTCCTGCCTAAGATACTCTGGTGAAGATTCTCATTGAGACTCCTCATGCCATGGGTTCTCCTCATCATCGCTGTCCAATCGACTGCGGGAAGTCGATGCATGATGTGTTCGCAACGACTGTAGTTGTTGCTGAAGATCGGCGATCTGCTGCTCAAGCCGAGCAACGTGTGCTTCGTCTAGAGACAAACCACGTTGGAATCTTCCGGCCATTGGCAACCATGCGCTCTGATACCAAGATGATGTGGGGTCGGCAAGGAATAGATGATTTCAATACCGAAAGGAAAGAGGGACGTCATTAAAGGTGCGAAATGGAGTAACGTAAGGTATGGACGGAAGGAAGTGTTTAGGGGTGTGGCTGGAAATAGGAATGGAGCTGGGGATAGATGAAGGATGGGTTGATATTCAACCTCCACAGATACAGAAATCACCATCGTGAAAGAAGAACTTGAATAAAGTCGTTTAGGCATGGATACAGATACACCCCCACGAACAAGACGAAAGCGAGGCACAACGCGGAGGATACAGATACACTACCACCTGTTAATACGCTCAATTCAATCCCCACTTGAAATCCACCAAATCAAGAACGAGGTTGAAGGAGAATCCACTCACTTCGGGTAGAAAGACAAGTCTTACAAAGGGTTCATAATCTGATCAAAAGTTCTTCAAATGCTTACAAGGGCGCCCATTGTATAGGGATCACCAGAACAAGTACATAAATGAACTTAACTAACATGCATGCATGGCCAGATTCATGGATCAACCATAAATGGCTTATTTGAAGTGCAACAAACATAAATGCTAATGCATAAATGGAAAATGCATGAATGATCTGGGAACTGGAGTTGCTTCTGCTTCGACGGATTCCTTCGACGGCTTGCTCTCGATGTGTTCATACTTCGACGGTGACTTGCTTAGACGAACCCTTACTTCGACGTTGTGTAAGTTAGTCGATGATGAGCAAGTTGACAGCTCTAGTCGATGGTTTGTCGATGGTCCTTGTATCATCGTCGATGGTCCTTGTATCACAGATTGTCTCGAATGAGAAAACTCAAAATATGAAAGTTGTAGAAACGTCATAGAGGGAACAATCCCAATTGATCTCGAGCAAATTGTGCTTTATGGCCAAAGTTATGCTCAGTCGACTGAAACGACGTTCCAGCTCGAGTACATAAGCGTGGTGTTCCGAATTTTAACTATATCTCGTGCTACACACGCTCGATTTAAACGCACAACCTATCCACACGACCGGAAGAGTATAAGGAAGATGATGAATTTAACCGTCGCTTGAGTCTGTCCAGGGAAGCAAGAGTAATGACCCCGGGAGTGGACTGCCGACACCTCGCTTCATCCTCCCGACCTTCGGTCATCCCGAGCACGTGGGTAAGCGTATATTCATGCATATTAACACCCAAGAAAATAGGGCAATCTTGAGGCACCCACGATCTATGGCAGTTAACATCCTTTGCCCACATCTTTTAATAGTTTCCTTGCGTTCCCTACTATCCTGGGTGGTCACCCACTATGTCTTAATAAATTTATTATAAATAGGTATTGTTCCCTTCGTTGAAACACACGATCAATTACTAAGTCCAAACCGACATATTGATCTTCAACCTTTGCTATCTTCCCCGGCGTCCTAAAGGTGTCTAGAAAAGCATCCTGAACCATGTCCTGAAATCACCCTTCACCATCTTGCACACTTCACCGTCCACCGATCCACAAACCACCCCCAAGGTAGTCTCCATTAAAGAAGGCTATCGTAGTTGCCGCGAAGTTCCATTGATCACCGTCCCCATTTCATCCCAGGCTGCCTCCATTAAAGGGGGCTACATGATGAACCACACAAACCCAGAATTTGTCTAAGTTGGTCTACAGCTTTTGCTCTCCCCATTTTGGCCTGAAAGCGTCCTGAAACAGTGTCCTAAAACCACCATCACTTCACTATATCCGACCAACGATCCACAAAGGTAGATTCCACTAAAGGGATCTGCCGTAGCCGCTGTTCGTCCGCCGTCGTTCGTTTGGAGCACCCCGTCGTCGTTTTCAAGTCCCTTTTGTTGTTTTTTTTCGTTTATGACATGTTGTAAGTGTGTAGAATCTTGAACTTTATAATTCAGCCTTGTTTTATCAATTCAAGTATTCGCTTTCCTTTTCCATATATGTTCACTTACTTTACGGCGACCACAAATCACTGTAAAATTTGATACATGTTGCGGGGAACGCAATTCCGCGCCAAGAGTTGCTCATCGACTTCTTGGGATCTTCATGCTCGTCCAGCCCGAGCTGGTCTATACCAGAATGAAAGTGTAGGTGCGGGTGTGTGGGAATATTTACATAAGATATTTTTCGCCGATTGTGATGTTCTTTCGAATAAAACACAATCAACGAAATAAAAGTAACTATATCAACAAGTTAATAGAATTCAGTCAAATGAAACTCAAAGAAGTTCAAATTTAGTTGATAAAGAAATCAATTGATTGAATATAAGATTTAGCAGTTGAGGATCTACGACGTGTTGAAGATTCAAAAAATTACCGCCCATCAAAATTCTTATTGTTCTGCACTAAATGAATTCGTCATTTTAGGATCATGATATGTTACTATTTTCATCGTCGACAGGGTATTGGCCACCGGTGTAACTGTTCTCCTGGGTGAGGTTGGCCAGGGAGGTACTCTCCAGGGACGACAAGGTGTTGTCATGAGGTACTTACGGGAGGAATGCGTGCGTCACATTGAGGAGGTCGGTGATGTTGACTAATGCTGGGGACAGAGTGGGAACAGGCTCAGGCATAAAGGTCAGGAGGCATGGCTGTCTGGGCTTGTGCCTAGCAGGAAGGATGTTTACGGCGGACTGGAATGGAGGAAGGCGAGACCAGATTTTAGGAGCAGAACGCTATTGATGCAGATAAATCTGTGTATTTAAAGCACGGCGAATTTAACAAGAACTAAGAATCTTCTTGTGCATTCAAAGCAGATGGAGCAGACACAATGGGCCGACAAACTCGAAGAATTAGTTGAAGTTAGAAACAAAGAACACATGGGGGACTTGTGGAGGATCATCAGCTTGATTAAGGGATCAATGGACGTGAGGCGGGGGGAGACATGACCATACACAGCTTCACGTTTGGGCCTTCTTGGGCCGGGCTATGCTGTGAGACTGGGCTTCAATAAGTTCAACGGGCCCATCCTTTATTAATTGGGCCCACGACTTCGGTATTTCCTGCTACCTGGGATAAGTTAACAGTTTGGTCCTTTTTCTTTTCTTATTAAATTTTTATTTAATCTCAAAAGCTTTTAAAATGATTTTTTTTTTATTTTTTTAATAGTGATTCTGAAAGTTTTAAACTTTGAAGTCTTAAAACTTCAAAACTCTCGTAAATGTTAAGTCATAAATACTAAATTTTAGATTTTTTTTTTGCTCTTTATTGTTAAATTTGGAATCTTCAGCCAAAATGCTAAATTAAAAAAAAAATCTTAGAAGGTTGAAAATTAACATCATTTGTGAATTTATAGTTAGAAACAAAAAGAAAACGGGGGATATTGAAATCAAACATTGTAACTCCTGTATATGTATTTCTAAAACTGATATATATATATATATATAAAAGTGATGACTATAAATATAGATGTAACGGATAAAATATTTCTTGATTCATTACTTTAGTTTTACTGAATTTCAAATCTGGATAACTTTTATTGTATGCATTTCAAGTTTTTAATAACTATTTAATTCATTTTAAAAAGTTTTAAAAAGGATCAAACTTTAGTTTGAAGGCCCATCCCTCGTGAGAGAGTGAAAGAAAAAGTTACTCATGAACGCGAGAATATCTAGAGGGATTAAGTGGAGTTATCATTGGAACCTCTTTCAACGTCCGTAATGCAATGATGCCTGTCCCATAATGCAACGAAATAATCATGTGAGGCGTGGAAATAAACGAGGAGGGCAAAAATAATTAAAAAATATATTTTATTTTGTTACCGGTAATAATTAAATATTAGCTGCGGAAGTAGGGGTGAGCAGGTTCCGGGTGGGTAGGTTCCGGACGTGGAACCTGGAACCTACCCTATAATGGCCGGTTCCTTAATTTTAGAACCTAGAACCTACCCAGTAGTTTAAAGAACCACCCAGGAACCAATCTACCGGTTCCGGTTCCAGTTCCAGTATCGGTTCCGGTTCCAGTGCCTTCTATTAGAACTTTCAATTAGCATACCAAAGTAGCAGAGAATACAGAGATTCATCCCAATTATGTACCAATATGCCAAGTATCTACTAGCCAAACCAAAAGTCCTAAAAACATGCTAGATATCCACAAACCAAATCAATTGTCCCAAAATGAAGACCAACTCGACAAGTTCGCATAACAAAAATGAGCTACGAACAATCCGACAACGCCTCCAAAGCTCAATCCCGATCAACGTCTCCAAAGCTCAAAGCCTTCAAACATTCGTAATATCTGAATTAATTTCGGCAAAATCTGCATAAACAAGTCATGTAAACAAAACGTGAGCGAATGATACACAAAAACATCATGACTCAAATTGAAATAATTAAGATACCTTGTTCATATCTTTCGGCATTTTCCAGGTTCTCCTCTATATTAATAGGAGATAAAGGGGATCTTAGCCAATCTTGAACGCATATTAATACCTCAACAACTTTAGGAGTTAGTGAACTACGGTAGCAATCCAACACACGGCCCGACGTACTAAAAGCAGATTCAGAAGCAACCGTTGATACGGGGATAGCTAAAATATCCCTCGCAATGCAAGGCAAAATGGAATACTTTGTGGCATTACTTTTCCACCAACCTAAAACATCAAAATCAGCCTTACACTCTTCACATTTGTCTTCCAAGTATCGCTCCAATTCAGATTTACCTCCTACATTCAACTCTTCCTCCATGTATCTCATGTAGCCATCTTGAAGATTCTCATACATCTCACAACTATCATCCAAAGCAGAACCACTACTTGATCCAATATGCTCCACAACTTTATTGCAAGAAAGCACATCATTTTTAAGCATATCTGTGGCAGAAGAATGCTCATAATACTCAAATAACCGTTGTAAAACAAACTTCAGCCTTTCAACTATCAAGTTAATCACTTCCGAATCATTACGATACACTTTCTTGCAGCAAAACTTGACAAAATTCAACTTGTAGCGTGGATCCAATACAACAGCAATTAAGACCATCATATTACAATTCTCCATACTGCCAAAGTACTTGTCAAACTTTTCCCTCATCTTGCGTGACATAATTTGAAGTTGAACATCCCTTTCTATCTTTGCCCAATCATTCAGAGCAGTCAATATACTAACTACTTCTTCGAAATAGGAATTTGATGTCACATACAAAGAACCCGACAACCTCTTAGTAGCATCATAAAACTTCTTCAGAAATTTAATTATCACTTCCAAGTTCGACCAATCTTCACTATTTGGCAAATCATATTGGAGCTCAACACTCATTGACAAATCGTCTTCTTCTAATCTTTCAAATGCCTTCCTAAATTTCACAGCAGTCTCTAACATCAAGTAGGTTGAGTTCCATCTAGTTACCACATCAAGGCAAACTGAACCTTTATGTGGAATTCTTTCTTTCACGACACACTTTTGAAAATGATCAAATCTAGATGAAGAGCTCCGGATATAACGAATCATCTTCCGTACTCGACTTATAGATTCACAAACATCACTCAAGCCATCCTTCACAATTAAATTCAAGATATGTGCAGTGCATCTCATGTGAAAAAACTCACCGCCTAAGATCAAGGAGTTGCTTTCAATGAGCTTATCTTTCAAGTATTTCACTGCAACATCATTAGAGCTTGCATTGTCAACTGTCACAGTAGAAATACGATGTTGTATTCCCCAATCAATAATGCACTTCTCAACCATTCTGCCAATTTCCTTCCCTTTATGGCTAGACATAACCACAAAACTCAATATGCGTTTATGCAACTTCCATTCATTGTCAATAAAATGAGCAGTAAGACATAAATAGTTCAAGTTCTGATTGGAAGTCCATGTATCAGTTGTAAGTGCCACTCGAGAATTCAAAGAGCCAATAAAAGTTTTGAGCACTATCTTCTCACTTATGAAAATCTTCATGCAATCTCTAGCAACAGTGAATCGAGAAACAGGCTTGAAAGCAGGCTGTAGAACATTAACAAACGCGCGAAAACCTTCATGCTCGACAAGTGAAAAAGGTTGTTCATCGACAATAATCATCCTAGCAAGCATATCTCTGCAACGTTCTTGATCAAACACCCAAGTAGATATAACATTACGACTTGTGCATCCTTCCGATTTGCTGCTAGTAAATATCTTTTGTCGCTTATCCATATTATGAGGAAACTTCCGACAACTATTAATATGCTTCCACATCGTTGAAGTGCCCCAATTAGGATTATACTTGTACACATTGTTACAGTAAATGCACTTCACATTCTCTGCCTTATGAGTCTTCTCATTCAGAATTTTCGCAAAATGATCCCAAACGTTAGACTTTATGTTTTGTTTGCCTGTTACCTTAGGAGCAGTAGGAAGATTGGCCGCTGTTGAAGCTAAAGTTCGCTTGACACTAGTTGTTTGAGCCTCATTGTTGTCAGAATCGGGATTCATCTTCTAATTCGAACAACCTAACAAATCAAACAATAGATCATTAAACAGATGATCCAGAGCACCAACGCCTCAAATTACATCAAAATCAAAATCCAAACCCCACAGAATCACCCCCTGACCGGCTATGTTCAGAAAAAAAGAACTTTTAAGAAAGTATTCTCATCACCCACGGCTCAATCAACCTAACCCATCCCTAAAATCCTCCAAAAAATCATAACCCAGAAAGAATTGTAAATAAAAATTGACAAGGCAAGGCGGGGAAGAAGGGAAAAAGCATATTATGAGCTGACTTACCATAAGAAACCGTAACCCCTGGAACCATTTGATGAAGACGTTGTGAAGAGGGGGGAGAGACTGGGAATAGAAAGGTTAGGAACCGGGACAATTGTTTGGGGTAGGGTAAAATTTAATTTAGGTTATTGGGTTGGGTAAAATTTATGGTAGGTTATTGGGTTGGGTAATATTTAGGTTAGGTTCCAGGTTCTCCGAGTTGGTTCCGGGGGGAGAACCTGGAACCGTACTTGGTACCGCCGGTTTTGTAAAATTTAGAACCTAGAACCTACCCGATCTATTCGAGAACCTGTACTGACACCGACCCTATGGTGCCGGTTCCGACAGGTTCCCGATTTTACCCGGAACCTATGCTCGCCCCTATGTGGAAGTATTGTTTAGAAAAAAAAAATAAGTGAGTAGAATTAGTACAAGTAGGATTAGAGATTGGAGGGGAGGAATGGGAATCAGAATGCGTCGTCTATGACGTGGCTTCCATCCCTTGTCAGTAGCCAAGGCCTTTCCACGTGGCGAGATGACATTTGATTCAAAAGTGGGTCCCGCCATCCACCGCCCATCTGCAGAAGCGACACGACAGGATTTGTCGTAGCCTCACCAACTCCTGCTATTTGTGTCCCAATCACGGGTCTTAAGGTACCTGTCCACACGATCCATCCCCTATTTGATAAAACCCCAGATAACTTTCATCAACCACCCAATTATCATTCACTTAAGAGAAAAAGCAAATTTTTTGGCTTAAACACAGTCATAAGCTTGTACTTAGGTATAAGAACAGAGTTATTGTTCGAGGTTCAGAACCAGGGCATGGGGGGGAGGGTGATCTCGCGATGCAAGATTCTAAATCTCGGAGTCATCGTTCGCCGAATTAGACTAATAATTTTCAACGTCCCGCCTGCTGCGGACGTTATCCGGAGTTTTCAATGAACCCCAGGTGCTGAAAAAGGGATACGGGGGATAAAATACAAACTTGTTTGAAAAGGTTTCTTGATGATAAAAAGTTAATGATGTCTTATAAGGCGCCGTATATTTACAAGCCGCTTAACATGAAAATAAATGAATTTGCCTTCAAATAAAAAAGAATTGACTTACGAAATCTTAAATTGTTGCATTCGTAACCATATTCTTGTACTCTTCATAAATGGGGGGAAAATGAATATATGAGATCACCCTGGGAAGAACCAAGTCCGTGTAGCTTTCTCGATCAAGTTGACTCCTCAGTGGTCTCGCTTGAGCCGATTATGGATTTCATCTCGATCAATCAACTGGTTTGTTCGATCACTTGACTATGAACATGGTTAAACCCCCTCGATTGAGTTTGGGCTTATCCTACTTGATTAGATCCTTACTCGCATCATTCTTCGCTTGTCTAGAAAGATTTGGCCTCAAATCTGCATAATCTTCATCCTTACTAAATGGAGCGAGTTGGATGTTAAAGGAGGTAAAGTCTCTGTATTCTCCCGTCTGATTGACTTTATAGGCACTGTCATTGATGTGCTAGATGATCTTAAAAGATTATTCCGTTCGAAGTATCAACTTATTCTTTCTCTCGTCTAAATTTTTTTTGTTTCTGAGATGTATCCACACCAAGTCTCAAGCTAGAAAGGCCTTATCTTGATGTCCTCAGTTGTTCATCTCCTTTTTACGTGTATTAGCCCTTTTGATCTGGGCGCCAAGTTTTATTTCCTTAGAGCCCTCCTCAGCATCTCACTTGATTTCTCTGTGGTCTGGAAGCGATATTAGCTGGACAGGAATCAAAGGATTCTACTCATACAGGCGATAAACTTGGTCGCATAACTAGATTCTTGATTGTAGGTGGACTTGGCATGGGCGAGCTTTACATCCAATCTTTTTGTTCATTGAGATCAATGTTCAAAGGATGGCCATATAGTGAGATGGATAGGCAGTGCTAAAGACGAGTTTGGTTCTCATATTAGGTCATAGCGTCTTTTAGTAATATCAGCACTTTTCAAAAAGACATGTCCGTAATGTTAGTAGCATCGTCTGTCTTATGACAGAGTATGAAATGTGGCATCTTTAAGAATCAATCGACCACAACTATGATCGCATCCTTCCTCCTCTGCGTCCTAGGCAAGCCCAGCACAAAGTTCATACTCACATGTTCTCATTTTATATAGGCCTTGGAGCTGAAATTGAATCTTTGTTTGTTGACATATAACACATATTGCTAGGAGCGCTTGAACCTGTCTTTCCAGTCGAAGCTAGACGAAATTTTCCAGAAGCATCAAGATGCTCTTCTTGACTCCAAAGTGTCCTGTTATTCATCCTCCATGAACTTCTCGAATGAGCAGTTCTTGAGTTGAACTTCTTAGGAATGCAAAGCTTGGAGGTTTGAAAGAGGAATCCATTCACTTGATAAAATCGCTCGAACGCCAGTATGGTGCTTTAAGCAAAGGCCTTTGGAAAGTCCTCATCTTCCTTATAGAGATCCTTCAAGTACTCAAACTCAATGCATTTGGTTTCACCATAAGATAAGGGCTACCTTTTTTGATAGAGCATTAGTCATATCGTTCTTCTCATCGTGCTTGTGCTTGAGAACAAAAGTGAAGGCTTATAAGAACTCAACCCACTTATACATTGCTGCTTAAGCTAGTGCTGACCATTGATGTGTTTGAGGCCTTCATGATTAATGTGCATCATGAATTGTCGTGGCAGTCGATAGTGACTCCAAGTCTTGAGTACTGAAATAATAGTTAAGAATTTTTTGTCATGCATTGAGTAGTTGAGTCTAGTGCTACTAAGCTTTTAAGTAAAGTTAGTGATTGACCTTCTTTCCAGTAATAGGACTCCTCCGATTCCAACTACCGAATCATCATCGCTCTCTTCTTCAAACATCTTCGAGAATTCCGGTAGCGCAAGAACAGGGGCCTTGCCTATCCTGTGCTTCAGCTACTCAAAACTGACATGCGTCGCTACAGTCCAAAAGGCTACTCGACAAGTGCCTTAGTTGCTTTATCAGAATCCGGATCGATCAATGGTCACGCTTTAGCTGACTCCGGATTTCATCTCGATCAATCAACTTCTCGGTCTAACTGATTTGATCAATCAATTGACCGTGAGCATGGTTTAACCTCCTCGGTTGAGTTTGGGCCGATGCTGCTCCGTCAGATCCTTGCTCGCATCCGATTGAGACTGACTAGCTATTTGACGTGACGAGTCGTTGAAAGGTCGGTTGATTAGCTTTATTTCACCACTTTGAGGTCGACATTAAATTCCGGAGGAGTGACGGGATAGCAACAACTACGAGGGGCGGTGTCGCAACTGTGTATGTGATGATTGTTGGTTTTTCGTGACCTTTGAGGCTGAAGGAGAAGGGGCTGGGACAGCAGAGCGTGTTGGATTTCTCCGAGACGTTTGTAAGGAGAAGGGCCCC
>JARUPW010000155.1:8272-31347 GCA_029817735.1 Melastoma sanguineum | reverse complement strand
CCCCCCCCCCCCCCCCCAGTTTCTCTGTACTAAAACTATTTCCAATTCGTTTGTCACGTCATCTTCACGTGTACTTCAGATTCATATCATGTTTTTTGCCGGTATTAGTCAGTTGGCACCCTCCGTTGCCGACCGCACAGAGCACAACCAGCACACCCAGATCTCTAAAAAGCATCATGAGATCAAGCGATGTGATCCCATCATGAACAAGCAATATGGCATAAAAAACTTCAGCCATACATTACATTTGCCTAGGAATCATTACACCCACCACCATGATCCAATTTACTTTAAAGAAAGAATAGATTTCTTCGGGAACCAACAAAAAATGGTGTCAAATCCCCTTCATTCTTCAATTTTGTGGGCCCCACTATAGTTAATTTCTTAGCCGATTTTTGTATTGAGCCTCGGCTTCCCACTATAAATACCACACTCTATATGCCCAACTCTCTTCATCATCGCAATCTCACCATAGTCACACAAATTCCTCCACTAGTTCTTAGTATTTTATCATCATTAGCCCTTAATCTCCTTTTTTGCTTCACATCCCTCTTGTGATCCGATGGCCACTGCTGAGGTATCTTGATTATATCAACTTCTTCATGAGTTTGGCGTTAGCTAGGTTTCACTATGTTGCTTGGAGTTCAGAGTTACACGTCACATTTTACTGATGAAACGATTGGACAGGTTGTGTCTGCCATGCCCGCGTTGGCGGAAGAGAAGCCCCAGGAACCTATCGAGGCCGTGAAGGCTGAGGTGGTCGTGCCGAAACCCGAACCCGAAGCCGAGGCCGTTGCCGAGGAAACAAAGGAAGCTGAATCTGATGAAGTTGCCGTTGAAGCTCCAGCTGCCAAGCCAGACACCAAGGCAGAGGAAGTCAGAGAAGAGGAGGAAGCTGTTGTGGAGAAGGAAGTCGCGGCGGAGGAAGTAAAGGAAGAAGCGCCAGAGGTGGAGGAGTCCAAGGAGGACGCTTCCGAGGCTGTGCCCGAGCCGGCAGTTGTTGCTGAGGAGAAGGAAACCGCGGCCGAGGAGGTCGTGGAGAACACGGGCATGGCCGAAGCTGAAGTCACGGCGGGGGCTGAGCCGGAGGAGATCAGAGAGGGCAGCGTTGAGGAAGTGCCAGTGGAAAAGGAGGAGTGAGCCTCATGAGACATCGTCCATTTGAAGCATCGGGTTTGTCATTACCGTGTGTGGTTGTGGTAAAACTTCAGCTTTGTTGAGCATAATAAGGTGGTTAGAGCAAGATTACTTGGCATCAAGTGACGTTATGATTTTGTGTTATGTTAGATTATTCCAGCTTGGTCTTGAGCTTGCCGAATCAAATAAGAACAGCATCCTTTCCTGGGATCATATCGGCCTTTGCTGCCGTTAGTCGATTATTACACAGCTCAATCCGATCCGACGACGTTGTTTGTCGTCCGATACCTCTTTCAACGTCCGAACAAATATGGGCCGTGTTAGGAAATCCCCGGAATCAGCACAGATGGGCCTATTTGGGCTTTACTCGGATTTGGGACAAGCCCAATGTAGGCCCAACATTAATTAAAACCTGACATGGATAGAAACAGCCTTTTCTAGTATATTCACCTAGTGTAAAACCGCCCACAAATGAAAACAACATCTAACAACGAGACACCAACCACCTTGATGGATTAGTGGTCCGGTCATGGTGCCCGGACAGGACAAGACAAGGCGCTCTCCGAGCCGCCTTCTTCCGGCACCCTGTCGAACCCGACGTCTTGTTCCTTAGTCCGTTAAAGTTCACGCGTGGACGTATCCTGTTGTTACCATCTCTGGAGACGAGGCTAACGGGTGCCGTAACATAGGACGAGGCATCTGGACAGGAACCGCATCTGCTCGGGGAGAGATTAATACGTGCTTGTCGACTCTCGAGAAGTGATAGATTAGCCATCGCCGGTCTCCAATAGAGGAAAATGATTAAGATGTTAACCCTTTTCATAAACCAATCGTTATCCGACGTTGAAACATTCAAACCCTAAAAATAGCTGTCTTAGCTTTCTTTAGTAACCATGAATACCCTCCTCTAATGGGACAAACATTGGATTAAAAAGCCTAATAAAATCTTTGAAAGGACTTATCGATCTCGTAATATGTATAGGGTTCGTTTACTTGGGTTGGGATTTGTCAAACAATGTTTTTTTAATAGGGAGTTTGAATATCGTTGGTTTCCCTTTGAGGGTTGTTGAAAATATTGATCCAACTATCTTTCTTCTCTTTTCTTTTTTGCATCGAGCAGCTTCATTGGATGGTGGGGGAGTTTGATAAGTTTGATTACTTTTATTTTTTTTTTTAAATTTTCCCATTTCCCAAAAGAATTCCTCTATTGGTATATGGTAAGAAACTCGTATTTGCTTAAGGAAATTTCAGACCGTGTGCATCTAATCGGGCGGGCAATAAAAAAAATCGACTTAATGCGGAAATTTCTTTACTATTAATAATCCCTTTACAAAATTTTTTCATATTAGGATGAAAGTTTTCTTAATGTAAAAATGTACAAATTGCAATAATAATTTTTTCGTAAATTATGAAATGAACAATAGTGCTTCATAACTACTTGCGTTTTTTTTATGAAAACATCAGTGGGCTTCGTAATGTATGTGCTTTTACGAAGCCTTTTGGTCCTTTACGAAAATTTCTGGTAATAATGTATGAAAAATTTCCGTACATTTCGTAATGAACAATAGACCTCTGTTTTTCGAAAAATTTTCGTAAAGGGCCGAAAGGCTTCGTTGAAGCCCGTACATTTTTTTACGAAACTCATTGATATTTTCGTAGGAAACCTGTCATTACAAATTAATATTATCCATTTCATAATTTATGATAAAATTACAGTTACGATTCGTTCATTTTTATGAAGCTCATTTCGTAAAATATCGTATATTTTAACGAAACGATTATGAAGTCTTTCAGCCCACTAAAAAAAGTTTAGTACATTTTTACTATTTCGACTTTACGAAATATTTACTGTTTCAATTTTTACATTTTTACTATTTCAACTTTACGAAATATTTACTGTTTCAATTTGTACATTTTTACTAAGTCCGATAGAAAATTTTGTAAAACCCTGTACATTTTTATACGAAGCAATTACGAAATCCTTCTTCCCAATACGAAACAACTTATAAAAAATTACCGTTTAATTACTGTTTCGTAAAAACTGTACGACACAATAACGAATTTTACGAAGGAGCTGCTGAATCATCCGCAAACGGAAGTTTATCCGTTCCTAAATGGAATGAATTCAATTGACATAACATTGGGAACATTAACTTCCAAATGTTTGCCGTGCCATGTGGGTTTTGGGTTACAATTATTATTACAACCTTACGGTTGGTTTCTCTAACAGGGGTTGTAATCTATGTATATGCAATTCTAATTATAACGTTTGTGGGTGTTCGCTCCGGAAGTGACCGCGGACAAGCCGGATCCAAACACATCGGAAATTTCTGGCACTACGGGTCAACTGGTGCCCGGAGGATTCGTGAATGTGTGGTCGCCATATGAAATGAAAGTAAGGAAAAGGAGAAGACAACGGATGGGTAGCCTTAAGCGGAAGCACTTACAGATGCCATCGACGATGTCTTCAAAAATGAGCAGGAACGCAGGAGCACAAAGAGAGCTTGAACGCTCGAATGTTTGAAAAGATAAAATATGACAATATATGTCCGGCTATAGAGAGGTGTTGATGTGTGTGTGTACAATGCATAAGAACAACTATTTATACTAAGCTAGACCTACGTATATACGGTAATGTAATATTGCACATATATTACGCTTCCTTTGCTGTCAGTCTCCATGGAATATCTCCATTCCATATGAGTAAACTTGGCAACAATCTCCATCCGGATCCTGAGATCTTCTGGAGCCTTCCTTAACAGCTGACTGATCGACCGTGTCGCCCATTGGCCTTCGCCGTAGAGTTTCCTCGGTCGCCTAGTCTGGCTGTCGCTTGTCGCTTCGCCGACCTGTTGTCGCCCGTCACCTGGTAATCTCGTCGCTTGGTGATCCCTTCGCCCAGCAAGCGTTCGCCTGGTGTTTATCCATGGTCAGCTCCTTCTTGAATTGTCCTTCCTTGGGCCTGTGTTCTGGACTGTCGATCCACAGATTAGGCTGAGATCTGTGGCCCAGAATTTCTGTTGCTAAACATATAAGCCCCCCTCAAGGCAGACTGAGTAATCTGTATCGCCTTGAAAAAGACCAATTAATCATTCCCTGCAGCCTCGGTAACGTGTGCAGGCGAGTAATGACCCTTGACCGTCGATATTTCTAAATCGTATCGGTTGAGAACTCTAGGATAACTGTTGCAGTCCTCGAAATCTCTATCATAGTATCTCCCGTCAAAGTCCTTTTTCCCCTCACGACTTCGCTATAAATTGAAACGCTCAGATCGTCTTCCGACTCACAAGCCACCGTTTCTTGAAAAATAACCAAGCCATGAAGTTCTTGTCTTTCCTTTGGTATTCCATCCGGAGCCTATGCCCATCACCTTAGCTTGTTTGGGAGCCTATACCCATCACCTTATGAGGGTGGTCTCCAACTCCTCGACTTTCCCCCTTCTGGAGGGGAAGAGAGCCTGCACAAACCCTCGGCGTTGTGTTGTGGATATTGTCTGGTTGGTACCTCACTAAAGTGACCCTCCCTGGCTAACCAACAGGCTGGTTCGCTGGGGGCTGTTGAGGTAGAAGTCATTGTTCCATCCCTCAATTTTCCAACCTCACGATCTCTAGGAGATCCGACCAGCCATCAAGCCTTCAACTCCAAGGCATCGCGTGAGGTCTCGTCTGGCATCCTCAAAGTTAGGGTTTCCAAACGCTTCTACCGTTGGGAGGGGATTTCTCTTTGCTATTACGGATCTCCTTCGCTTGAGGGAAGAACCGGGTGTGCTGGTTTCTGTGGATAAACCCTTATAGAACGCTTGTAATCCCTTTAATAGTGCATTTCCTGACGAGCGAAAACGTCGTCTACTGGATTATTATTATTTTTTCGTGTACACTTACTATCAAACAAACCCATGTAACGTTTGGATTTGAATGAGAATAAATGTTTATTTATCTTTTTGACCTTTTTCACTTGCCAACTTATGACAATTGAATCGTCATCAGTTTTCAAGCGACGCTTTGGATATCGCCCGCCCCATAATCGAGGTGATGTGTATGTTGGGCCTTAGTCGCGAAGCGACGCTCCTTTTGGCCCTTATCCTTTGTCGGTTCCTAGGGTTATAAAGTCCTTAAGGGGTTGTGGTTTCTCGCTCACGCACTCAGAAACTCTTCTCTTTTTTGTCTTTTCGGAATTTCAGAAACCCTCGTTCTTGCGATCGTCTCCTTGAAGGCATCATGTTTCTGGTCGATAGCGCCGACCTTCTCCATTAAGAGTTGGAGAGTACTCATGATGGCTGATAACTCTTCAGCTAAGGCTGGGTTTGAGCTACGTCCATCGCTGCTCTTTTTTCCATCGGAGTTGTTGCCTCTGGGATTGTTTGAGATAAGACCAGATCGAGTCGTTGGCATCGTGTTAACCTAGTTGCTTCCACTGTGGTCGCCAAAGGCGTGTTCGCTCCGAAAGTGTCCGTGGATAAGCCGGATCCAAACACGTCGGAAATCTCTGGTACTACGGGTCAACTGGTGCCCGGAGGATTCGTGAATGTGTGGTTGCCGTATGAAATGAAAGTAAGGAAAATGAGAAGACAGCGGATAGGCAGCCTTAAGCGGAAGCACTTACAGATGCCATCGACGATGCATTCGAAAGTGAGCAGGAACGCAAGAGCACGAAGAGAGTTTGAACACTGGAATGCTTGAAAAGATATGACAATATATGTCCGTCTGTAGAGAGGTGTTGATGTGTGTGTACAATGCCTAAGAACAACTATTTATACTAAGTTATACCTACGTATATACGGTAATGTAATATTGCACATATATCACGCTTTCTTTGCTACCAGTCTCCATGGAATATCTCCATTCCATATGAGTAAACTTGGCAACAATCTCCTTTCGGATCCTGAGATCTTCTGGAGCCTTCCTTAACAGCTGACTGATCGACCGTGTCGCCAATTGGCCTTCGCTGTAGAGTTTCCCCGCTCGCCCAATCTGGCTGTCGCTTGTCGCTTTGCCGACCTGTTGTCACCGTTGCTTGGTGATTCCTCCGCCTAGCAAGCCTTCACCTGGTGTGTATCCGTGGTCACCTCCTTCCTGAATTTTTCTTCCTTGGGCATGTGTTCTGGACCGTCGATTCACAGATTGGGCTAATATCTGTAGCCCGGAATTTCAATTGATAGACAGGTATTGTTTTGGTTACATTATTTCTTAGCTTTCATCGAAATATTTTCGACTTCATTGAACAAAACCCAGAAAAGGGAACCATCTATACAATTCAAAATGAGTCCACTCGATCCATCAATCAAATCCAGCATAAGCTTCCCACATGAACAACGGCATGGAACCAAGTTGGCATCCCTTTCACGACAACATCCCTAAACTTGCCCTTCTTCGGGTCGAACCCGACGAGCGCCCTGCTCTTGTACTCCAACAGGATCTCCCCACCGTCCATCACGCACAGCACCCTCGCCACCCTCCCGCTCAGGTTCTTCCATATCTTCATGATCGGCAGGTTCTCGTTCTGCTTCAGGGCCTTCGGCATGTACTCCCCGACGTTGTATTCCTTTACCCATGATTCCTTCACTCCATATGTCTTCAGCGCCCATATCTCCATCCTACCGTAGTTGCAGTTGACCACGGCCAATAGGCAGCCTCGCAGGGCGCACAGTTGGTAGTTCCCCCTGGCGAGGGATCCTCCGTCGGGTTTCGGCATTTCTAGGAATCGTTCCTCGGTCATGTCGAAGGACACGATCTGCCTTGCGGATCGGTACCTCCTCGGCCCTGTCACCCAGTGTAGCCTCTGTCTCTTATACACATCTAGTCCTTGGTCATGTCGAAGGATACAATCTGTCTTGCCGATCGGTACCTCCTCGGCCCCGTCACCCAGTGTAGCCTACCGTGGAGGAACGTCTCTGTCTGCTTCCTCTCGATCTGGTAGGACGCTTTCCTGAGGGTTCGCCAGGACGGGCATGGCTATCCTAGGGTGAGGACTTGGACTTCCGACTGCATGTGCCGGAGGCCGTTTTCCGGGAGTTTGCATAGTAGTAGACAGACTTGATCACCTTGTATTGCTTCATGGCAGGGCTGTAACCAAACCCAAACACGACGTCCTGGTCAGAATACTGCCTCGACTCGGGAAGGTCCCGGAATTCGCCGGTGAATGGATTGTACACGCGGGGGGGCTCCCGGTAGAGCGAGTCAGAGAGGCACATCAGGCCGTTACATGACCCCACGACGTCAAACTCGGGCAATCTCTTTACAGCGAAGGAGGGCTTCGGTCCATCATCCTGAGCTCCAGCCTGGACCGCGGTGGATAACTCGACGAGCCCAAGCTGGTTCCTGATGGGGTAATCGCTATGAAAGACAAGGAAGGGACTGCTCATCGCCATGAGGCACAAGTGCGCGTCCGCAAGGAGGGGATCCTGGGCGAGCAACCTCTAGGACCGGCACACGAGGCAGAACTGGATGAGGGAAGTGACGGGAAGACGGGAGAGCTCGCTAGGATGATCTCCCGGGGCAGGTAATAGATAAATAATAATAATAATAGAAATAAAAAAGAATCAGCGAGAAAAATTAATGGTCGGGTCATCTAACATTTAACATACGCAACGCAGCAACAGTTTATAACAATAGAGAACTATGTGATGACGACCTCTCCTTGCCTCGGCTCCCCCACCCTCCACCCCAACAAAATTCTTCTGATAATAACAACAAATCCGAATAATGTCGATCCCATCCAATCCAAATTATTCTTATGGTTTTTGTCTCAAAAGTTAGTTTTTAGCCAGTCATATGCAAGAGAAATAAAAACAAATGTAGTCAGATTAAACAATGACCACAGAGATAGATCCACACCCTCAAAGATAATGATAACTAATCTCAAGGAGACTTTATTACATGATGTTGTTATGGGTCCAGTAAAATATATAGGGTTGGGTTTAAGATCTAATTGTATGGACAACCCAATAAATAAAATATAAAAAACAGATTAAAAAAATATGGGAACTTTGAGTAGTAGTAGTAGTAGTGGAATTTTGTTCTCCAAAACAATGTCTCACGCCCATAATTTATTTATATATTTTGCTTTACTTTGCCAGCTCAATTCCAAAGTCCTAACTAAATATATATAAATAAAGGCGTACCAATAGATTGGAAGAAAGGAAAGTAAAGTGAACCCCATTAACTCGACAAATCTTTCCCCAAACGAGACTCATTTTGTAACTTTTTTTATTTTAAATTTTTTTCTGGGCTTGCCCTAAAAAGTTGGATTTTTCAAAAATATATAAAGGAAAATTGTGAACCAAAAGAGGCTTTAGGACATACTTGATATTGATGATAGCTTTAATGGGAGTGACTAATTATGCATGGGAATAATAACATAATTAAAAAGGACTTAGCGAAACGTCCCCCCTCCGGTCTCTGTTCAAAGTATAACCGAGAGAGAAAAGGAACTCAATACGTACAATTATTTGGGCTTATAACAGGCCTTACGTATGGGCCAGGAGTATGCAAAAGCCCATATCGTTAATGTGCCTTAAGTTTAATGGGATTAGTAATCGGCCCATATGCTTGCGTCCATTTTCTGTGTTGTCCTCCTCTTTTTTATTAGCACCTTTGGAGAAGGGAGGAAACGGCTCCAGATTCTTGAAATGGTCCTGTTAATCTGATTTTGATGATGAACTTAAGCAGCGCGTTACTGATGGTCAGTAGTAATGTTTCATGAGTTACATGCGTGTCCCTAGTGATGAGCTTGAGCAATGTGTTGCTGAATCACAGCTGGTAATTGTTATATGTTACAATGAGTTGTTGCTGTGATATTACGAATATATATTGAAAATATGGAAACAAATTTTCAATACCCACGTTTTATTTTGGATTATCTCAGAACATTCGTCTGAGTGTCCAAATTCATTTAAATGTGGTTTAATGATCTCGTTATAAAGATTTAGGCAACTAAATATTATGAGATTATCTTTCTAAGTTTATTTTTAGAAACAAAATATGTTTCTGATATCTTGCAGCAATGTTACACTGGAACATGATGAAATATCTAATCAAATATTATTGATTGATCATAATCGACCAGATAAGATTATGATCAGATTATAAAGATTAGAAATAATTTATTTGATTAAGATAAGTGAGGAAAGTTACCGTTGGTACTTACTCTCCATAGCACAGCGATCGGTCCAGCAGACCGTTGCTGAGTCCTGGCTGTCAATTTTGGCAACAAATTTCGAAGATTGCTTGGACGTCTTCTGTGCTTCCTTCTCCATTATAATCAGATCAAAGACGACAGATCCAAGTGCCTTTGTGCGTCTGAGTGGTTCCAAAGCCTGAGTGATCTGAGTGAAGCTTTGAGGTCAACGGAGAACGGAAGGTGCTAAGCGTCTCCTGGTTCTTTCTCTTGCAAGCTGCGTGTGAGAGTGTCAAAGGGCTCGGGGAAGTCCCTTTGATCGTCGTCAGAGGGACTAGGTGTCCTCGGTGTGTTTAACGAGCGACTGGCGAATCGTCTGAGGGAAGCTAAGTGAATACCTGTGCTAAATTCAGTAACCAGTTGCTAACCCATCGGCAAGAAGCCGTTCTTGTCGTGTCTCTTCGTAGGGAAGTCTCGAACCTATGGAGTTTGAGCAGTTAGACACGCACTTGCGGGTGCGCGCCAGAAGTCTCGTGCCTGCAGGGTAGAGTGGGAGTTGGGAACGCCGCCGGAGTGGAAAGAGGTCCTCCCGAGCACAGGGGTGCTGTGCGGAAGTCTCGAACTCCTGGGGACGGATAGTAGAGCAGGTTGTGTGGAAGCCGCCGGAGTAGAAAATTCCACCCTAGGCACTGGGTGTGCAGTGCAGTGAGTCATGGCTGTGGTAACCGTGCACGTCCGAACTGAGTGTAGGACGGATACCCTTTCTTAGTGGTCTTTGTGGTTCTTCTCTTAGTGGTCTTTGTGGTTATCTTTGTGGTTCTTCTCTTTGTGGTCTTTGTGGTAAACTGTGTGATCAACTTCGTGGTTGTCTCTTAAGCAAGTACAGGCTCGTCTCAAGGAGAGACAAGATCTGTGTGGAAATCCTCTGCTGAACAACAAAAGTGCTGAAGCAATCCTGTACTGTGAATCAGAAACGAGCTGCTCTCTGAGAAGTCTTTCTGTCACTGTAAGGATTATTATCTAAGGATTTATTCTCTGACATAACGTTGTCTGTGTGCTTTGATAGACAGGCTTACATCTGAGCAACAACGTTCTGTGTGGAATCCATTGAGCTACCAACTGCTGAGGAAAAGTATCATTCTGCTGGAAACGAGAAAACGTCCACTGAGTGAGGAGCTGACCGTTGCCAGGAGTGATCATCAATTGTACGGGATTCTAAATCTCACTTTGTAAGAACCAAACGCCTAGTGCAAGGGCTCTTTGCACCCATTATTTTATATAGTGGAATCACCTTGTTGGTGGAAAGTGGACGTAGGTCGATTAAGACTGAACCCCTATAAACTACTGTGTCCATTACGATCGCGCAACACTCGTACGAAAACCTACTCGACAAAATCGTAACGGTGTCAGCGAAGCAGATCTCATTCTGAGAAACGCTCTGCTGAGTTACAATACGCTTCCGCTTACACTAAGAAAAAGGGCGAAAAAGTTATAAACACTAATTCACCCCCCTCTTAGTGTTCCTGAACAATCCAACAGGTCCTAAGAAGGTCATTAAGTGTTTCAGGTGTGGCAAGTCTGGACATTTCAGATGAGTTATGTTGGATGGAAACTTCGCGGGTTTGTTGAAGTCTGACCAGAAAGTAGAGGAGGATTGGGATAAGTGTTTCCATGTCGACGTGATGATCTCGAGAGGTGAACAAGTAGCTGCAGAGGCACCTTAGGCAATCAACCAGAGATGGATTGTCGATTCGGGTTGTGGTCATCATTTAACCGGAGATGATTCTGTTTTCTCGTCGACTAGAGCTCATTATGGTGGTGGCAGCATCATCACAGCGGATAACTTGATTCACAAAGTCCAGAAGGAAGTATCGGTTATAATTAGCAACGACAAGGGGGAGTCGATCACTTTGAAGGATGTCTATCATGTTCCAGGGATACAGAAAAATTTGTTCTATGTGGGAAATGCGGTGGATGCTGGGAACTTCGTCTTGTTTGGTCCAAAGGATGTGAAATTTTTTCGAAACGTGAAGGAGATCCAGGCGGATGTCGTTCACACTAATGCTCGAATAAAGGATCTTTTCGTTCTATCAACATCAAACTCCTACATCGAGAAAATGAGCATTAACAACACTTCGTCACTGTGGCACGCGCTGCTCGGTCATCTCAATATGACCAAGTTAAGTGTTATGTCTCGAAGGAAGCTTGTAGACGAACTGCCTGAAGGTCTGAAGGTCGAGGAAGGAGGTGTGTGAGAAGGATGCCAGTATGAAAAGGCTCATAGACTTCCCCTCAAAAACTCAATCTCCAGAAGTAAAGCTCCATTTCATCGAATTCACAGCGAGTTGATGAGTCCAACTCGAACTCTCTCATACTCGGGATGCAATTACATGCTGCTGTTTGTTGATGAGTTTTTGCGATATATGTGGGTCTATTTCGTAAAGGATAAGTCAGAGGCGTTTTCCAGGTTTCTCGAGTTTAAAGAGATTGTGGAAGGAGAACAAGGCAGGAAGATCCAAATTTTGCGGACGGAGAACGGAGGAGAGCTTTGTTCAAACGAGTTTAATCTATTTCGCTGGAAGATAGGCATTAAGAGGGAACTGTCTTGCCTGGATACTCCGCAGCAAAATGGAATTGCGGAAAGGAAGATCGGAGACCTTGTCGAGACGTGTAAGTCTTGGCTGCATATGAGGAGCTTGCCAAAACAGTTGTTGGTGAAAGGCATGAAGTGTGCTGCCCGTGTGATCAATCAAGTTCCTCTCAGCCCAAACAATTTCTAGTCGCCATTCGAGATGATGTATGCAGTCAAGCCGATCATTAAGTATTTCCGTGTGTTCGGCTCGATTTGTTATGTCCATGTCCCTGACTCGAGGAGAAGCAAGTTGGACACTGAGGCTGTGAAGTGTATTTTCGTCGGCTATGACGAGAGGAGGAAGGGTTGGCGGTGTATGGATCCGTCGACCCATAAGTATGTGGTGTCTCGAGATGTTGTCTTTGATGAAATCACCTCTTATTACTCCAAGAATGGTGAAGACAATGTTCGTTCATCCTTGCCGGTGTCACTTTCGCCAGAAGGATCTTCAAGGGTAGATTATCGCGAGAGGGGGAGTTCAGACTTGTCTCGAGAAGATCCGCTCGAGGAGGAGACAAATAGTCAGCGTCTCGAGGAGAGCTTTGTCTTGCCTCAGGAAGATTCTTTTGGAGAGGAGATTGAAAATCGACGTCCAAAGAGGAACATCGTCAAGCCTTCCCGATTTCGAGATGAGAATTTTGTAACAACTTTCTCTTGCTTTCTGGCGAATCCAGTAGACGATGTGAAGTGAAAAGAGCTAAAGAATGGGTATATGTGATAGAGAAGAATCAGACTTGGGATGTTGTCCCAAAGCCCTCAGTATTGAGCCTCTCTCTTGCAAATGGGTGTATCGAATCAAGAGGAAGGCTGATGGAAGTGTTGATCGATATAAGGCTAGGCTGGTTGCTCGAGGCTTCTCTCAGAAGTATGGAGAGGACTATGAGGAGACTTTCAGTCATGTGGCGAAGATGACTTTAGTTCACATAGTGTTGGCTTTGGCAGCTAGATGTCAAGAATGCTTTTTTATATGGAGAGCTCGATCGCCCGATATACATGGATCAACCACCTGGTTTCGAGAAGGAATCAGGAGCTTGTATGTAAGCTCAAGAAGGCGCTCTATGGATTGAAGCAAGCCCTGCGAGCGTGGTATGGGAAGATTGCAGAATATCTTCACTTTTGCGGGCATGTTGCTTTGAAATCCGACTCGAGTCTCTTCGTCAAGAAACATCAAGGTCAGATGGTAGCTATTCGTTTGCTTGTGGATGGCATTATCTTAACGAGTAGTAATTATATGGAAGTCACTCGGTTTCACGATGAACTTTCTCTATGGTTTGAGTTGAAGAAGCTTGGAAAGCTTGGAAACTTTCTTGGTCTACAGGTTGAGAACTTGGAGAAAGGAATTTTTGTGTCTCAGCTCAACTATGCGAAGTGGCTTCTGGAGAAGTTCAATATATCTGGGGGGAAGACACAGTTCACTCCTCTCGACCAGAACTCTAGGCTTCGTCAAGATGAGGGAAGTCTTTTATCGGATCTATGCTCTTATTGTGCGGTTGTGGGGAGTCTGATTTATCTAATTATTATATCAAGGATGGACATCGCTTATGTAGTTGGTGTCGTCAGTCGATATATGCAGGAGCCAGGAAAGCCACATCTAGAGGCAGGGAAGAAGATTTTGAAATATGTTAACACTTCACTTAATGTGGGTTTGTTTTACAGGAAAGGAATGAAGTTTTCTTTGCAAGGATTTGTTGATGCTGACCTTGCAGGAGATATGAATGACAGGAAGCCTACATCTGGTTATGTTTTTCTCTGTAGAAATACAAGTATATCTTAGTGCAGCAAAAAGCAGGGGTCGGTATCACTGTCAACAGCCGATGCAGAGTATAAGGTATCGACTCATACTACTCAGGAATGCATTTGGCTTCGTGGACTCTTTGAAGATCTTTCTAGTAAGATTGATCAACTGGTTCCCATTTATGGAGACAACTTGAGTGCGATCAAGTTGGCGTCAAATCCCGTGTTTCATGTAAGGACAAAACACATTGAGCTTGAACAACATTTTGTTCGCGAGAAGGTGCTGGATGGGATTATTGACATGGTTGCAGTAAGGAGTGAAGATAATATTGCAGATATTTTTATGAAGTCACTTCCAAGGGGTCCATTCGAAGTTTTGCGATCGAAGTTGGGATTGATCCAACGAACATCATTATATGGGGGAGTGTTGAATTTTAAAGTAATGCTTCGCTTGTAGAATCATCGCCATGTAAACTTCGCCTAGAAGGTTGTACACGAGCCATCCGGCCTAGCACGCACATGACGGTTCGGACGACCCGAGGATCCGGGCCTGCTCCCCAAGGCCCAACCGGTCGACGTCACGACTCGAGCGTCGGATGCTGCGGAAGGGAATTGGATGATCCCTCCCTGGGTTCCTAACTGGGCCTGCTCGGGCCGTCGCCGACCGTCTTTGTTTTCCTAAGAGGCGGAGGGCGAAAGGCGAAGCATGATCCGAAGGAGGAACTTTCGGGAGAAATCGGGAGCAGCTCGTGTCGTCAGTTCCTCATCCAAAATGGCTCTGTAAAAAGGTTGTCGTTTAACTTAGGTAAACTATATGGAGTCGCCACCGACTTAGTTTTGAAAACTGGTTTAAGTCGGAAAACTAGAGTAGGATTCGGGGATTCCTATTTACTAACTCTTACATTCTAACATGCGAAAAAGGAGGTGGCGTTTGCTCCAAAAGATTTACTTTTGTTTAACGGGTGTTGGACCCAATCCGGGCATGACTTTGGACTCATGTTAATGTTTTACGGGCATTGGACCCGATTCGGGCTTTTGGGCCCGAACTCGTATTTGTTGATAGCAAACAACATGCGGCAATAAACCTATTGACCTAAGACATACGAACAAGCACAAACAATTATTAAGATCAAAGAGGGCGGGGAAGGATGGTGACCGTGGGCCTATGCACTTAGGCCCACGGCCAGTTACAAGTGGATTTTCTATCTTGTCGGGGGAGGCCCGCACCTCCCCTTTGTACCTCTTGTGGTGGAAGCCACTTGATGGTCTTGACATCGCTGTTTTATATACGGAAAGAGTCACGCGGTCTAATACACGCGCCTTCGAGAGTCCTTCAAGAGGTTCAGGCCGAGCCTTCGAAATTTGCGCGTCCATTGTACATGTCTAGACAAAAAGACAAAGTGTAAGTTATGCGAGACAGTACAACGCAAGACTTCACATGTAATCATATTACAAAGAGTTACGTAATCACGAATCACTACGAACACAGATTGCACACAGTTCAGAAAACCATCGAAATTTAAACCAACAGATCCCAAACTTAATGACAAATGTGCATGTAAAATTTTATAAAAATGTAACGGTGAAATCTCTCAAGATCAAGGAACCAAAATGGCGGTCCGGAAACACGGAACAATTTACACAGACGGTGATGTTCCTATCATATCTTGGTCCTCGAATGTCCGATCGGAGTGCAAAAGGAATTCACATAAAGGTAAGACAATGAAGAATATGTATTAAAATTTCACATGGATCCAACAGTTGGATCGTAAGATATGCAAAAGTTCAGATTATTCTGTGGACTCGATCTGACTCCGGCTAGGTAAATTCCGGGAAGCAAAATGGCAAACTTCGCATCCACAGAACAAAAAAATGTGTATGATATGTCAAAATTAAAGTGATGAAATGAAGAACACATCTATAGAATTTGGCAATGATCCAATGGTGGGATCTGCCGTTATTGCATAAAGAACATGATAGTGACACTCAGCAGACCTTACTGAGTATATAGTCCGTTCGCGAGATTGTTTCTGTACGCGCGCTGCGGCTCGGGCAACCCGAGGATCCGGGCCCGCTCCCCCGAGGCCCAGTCCGGTCGACGTTCCGGCTCGAACGCCGGACGCTGCGGAAAGGGGACCCGGGGTTGGGCCTTCCCTTGTTTCCCGAGCGGATCTGCGGGACGCTTCGCCGACCGTCTCCAGTTCCCTGAAGGCGACGGGCGAAGGGCTGCGTTAAGACCTCGCTTGGGATTTTCGGGGAAGGCCCAGGGGGCGGCTCGGTCTGCCGTCACCTCACCCCAAATGGCTCCGAAAAAAGGGTAGTGGGGTTTAGTTTTACTTTGGAAAACTTTTGTTCGGAGTCGCCACCGACTTAGTTTAAAAATGTGATTTTAAGTCGGAAAAATCAGAGTCTGGGTTCGGGGATTCCTATTTACTAACCTTAATATTCTAACACATGCGAGAGGGTGGCGATTTGTCCAAAAAGGTTTAACTTTTGATTGACGGGTGTTGGGCCCGATCCGGGAGTAGGCCGGACTTTTATCGACGTTTTAACGGGCGTTGGACCCGAGTTTAGGTTTGTTTGATTAAAACCAATCATGCGACGCAAAACCTAAAGCCTAAGCATACGCGCAATCACAAACAATTATTTAGATCAAAAGGACGGGGAAGGGCGGTGATTGCGAACCTATACACTTGGGTCCGCAATCCGTTACAAGTGGATTTGAATAAAAATTCGGGGAGGCCCGCACCTCCCCTTTGTACCTTTGATTGAGTTTGGGGCCGCTTTAAACCTTCGAACCCACGGTTTTTAGGCCGGGGTAGATCCACGCGGTTTGATACACGCGCCTTCGAGTTAATCTTCGGAATTTTGAAGTTGATCTTCCGAGATTAGATGCTCGATGTACATGCAAAGAAAAATAAAGAAGTGGTAAGTATTTTCAAATTCAAAGGAAATTCGATTAAATTGAGAAAAGGTAAGGCTTGTCTTACCGTTTTGATTGAGGACGTCCATTCGATGTAAATTACCGAAAATATCCGGGAGGTTTCGCCGTGTTTTACATGTAAAGCAAAAAGAGATAAAGGTTAATAACATTCATAACATATTAATTTCATGTAAAAAAAGGAATAAATAAATAAAATAAAATAAAATTATACCAATTTCATAAAGAATTTAAAACTTTGACAAACAAAACAATAAAAAAAAAGGAAAACAAACGTAGTTAACTAAAACTTCGAATGAATCGTTTTACGATTGTCAAGAATTCGAACGTCAAAATATGAATAGTACTTAGGGGAACAAATTATTAAATCAAATGAACAACCATTCAGACGAAATAAAGATAATAAATAAAAATAGGTACACGTGTTTTTACCTTTCTGATTGAGGTCCCATCTCCTTTGCAGCAAGACACGCGCAAAGCCAAAGTAGAATGGCTTTAACTCCTGTGCGACAGCAACTGTGGCAAAGACTGAAGAAGGAAAATCGACCTCCTCCAGGGGGATTCCGAAGATGAGCTTGTCCGGAAGGAGAGTTCCCGTGGTTGCCGAGATGTCGCAGCTGGGGATGAAGACTTCGGCGCCGCCGAGACGTCTCTAGGGAGGAAGACCCATTTCGGGAACTTCGGATCCGCTGAGCAATCGAGGCCTCGCCATGGACCGTCGTGGTTGTAGTCGCTTGGGTTGGCCGTGGGTTCGCCAGAGAGCACTCCAGCTCGCTGAGGGCGCATCATCGGCGGACTGGGTCTCAAGGGCGTCAGGACGAAGATAGACTATCTTTGCGGGTCTCTGGGGAGGCGCATCCTCCGCTGCTGGTTTGGGGTGGGAGTGAGTGAGGACGTTGGCGCCGTGGCACAGATCTGGGACGGGTTGTCGCCGAAGGAGGTCTGTTGGGCGTGGGGCGCCGAAATCCAGGATGCTCGGGGAGAGATGGAGGTCCATTTTGGGTGGATCTGAAGGAGTCAGCCGTGGGTCTCTGGGGACCTCGTAGCTTGCCGAGGAGGCCGGATCGGGGTTGCCGTAGGAGAGGCCGTCCTGGGTTTGCCGGGGGCGGTTAAGGATGACCCGATCTGAAGGCGGGAGGAGACGGCTTGCCAGGATGCCATCGGGGGAAGGCTGGGAAGCTGGTCACCGCCGGATCTGGGGAAGTGGAGGTCAGTTTGGCCGGACCCGGGGTGGCCTGAGGCGTGGGTTGTCGCCAGAGGAGGTCTTCGAGGCTGCCTGGGGAGAAGCCGCAATGGGTGAGAGATGTTCGTCGCACGAGTTGTTGTTGCCGTCGTTGAATCTGGGAGAGAGTCGCCGGGGATGGGCTTCGTCACCACTGGATCTGGATGCCGGGGAGAAGTGGGTACTCCGATACTAAATCTAGTGACACCGTGGGTTGTCTAGAGTCGGAGGCTGAAGATGGCGCCATTTTGGGATGTGAGTCGGTTGGTTCGCTGGTGCTGGAGACGAGGTTGGCCACTGCTACAGTCGGATCTGAAGGCGGGGAAGCATCGCCGTTGACGGGTCGCCGGAATGGGGACGGCTTCTGGGCATGTGCCCGGTTTTGGCTGCGGTAGTGGCAACTTGGGCGGGTACGACGGAGGCAGATTGCAGGGGAGCTTGGCAAGGGTGGAGGTGGACTCCGAGGAATGTGTGTGGAGCCGAAGACGCAGGTCGTTGAGCTGCGTCTACATGGGAGAGTGGTTGTTGAGAGCTAGAGGATCCACGCTTCGGCTGATTGCATCTGATCATTGATGGCCGAATATCGTGGCAAGAACCTTTAATCACCGCCGCAGGTGGAAAATCTGTACAAGTAGAGGAGAAGGTTAGTAATAAGAGAAGTCTTCCGAGAAACCTAAAGACCTCAGGAGGTGACTCTTCTACGACGCCTCTTTTAGGGATGGCGAACGGGAAACATTCTGCAAGCCGCCGATAAGAATGAAAGGTGGAAGTTGTTGGGCGTTCAACAGAGCTATTGCTGCCTGGGAGGTTGAGGAGAGCGCTTCAAAATGGTTGGAAGCTCAGCAAGTCCTACAGCAGGTCGTCGGGATGGCCGTCGTCGTCTTCGCCCAGGTGAGTCAGGATCGAACTGGCTGTTGATGTCGCTCTCCTTTGCTGTTGTCGCCACCTTTTCGTTTGGATTGGTCGTCAAAAGGGGGTTCCCGTCATGTCGGTTCCCTGCTTACCTTGGCTAAGGAGAGATGGAAAACGATCCCTGCTATCCGAAGAGGAGTGGAGACGGCCGAGAGGTGAAGAAGGAGAAGGAAGTTTCAAGAAGAAATTTTTTGTGTCCCCGTCGAAGAGAAAAGAAGTCAAGGCCTCCCGAAGAGAAAGATGGTTCTCTCCGTGAAAAAAAAATCGATCTCCCCCCCNCTGAAGCCGAGCTTGGATCTGGATCCGAAGTCGGGTATGTGGGTTGATGTGATTCGCGACGCCATCCGTTGTGGGCGGAGCGAGGTGGAGCTGCCAGGTCGATCGTCGCGCTGGTCTGGACAGGTTGTTGTTGCCGTGGTCAGATCTGGGTGAATCCGTTGCTGGGGAGGCGTCATTGCCGGAGGAGGTGCCAGAGGGAGCAAGGGGGGAGATCTGTCGCTGGACTCGAAACCGCCGGGAGAGGTGTTGCTGCCACTGTTGGTGGAGCACCAGAGAAGATGGGGCCGGGGAGCTGGGTAGTCTGTGGCTCCTGAGACGTCTGGGCTTGAGGAGGGGAAGCTTGCCGTGAGTTGCTTGTTGTTGGGTCAAAGCTTGGGATCTGGAAAAGGCTTCGATTTGCAGCTGTGGGTTCTGGAGGGCGTCGGGAAGACGTTACTGTTGATAGCTGGGGGACGTTGGCGAGGAGGGTCGTCACTGTTGTTGGAGATTCGGAGGAGACAAGGCGGGGACCAGAGGAGTGGCGGACATGGTGGAGATTCGTTAGGGCTGGTACGGGTTCACCACTGAGGTGTCTGGCTGTTGCCGGAGAGGACGTCAGAGGGAGCATGGGTTTGCTGCCGTCGTGGTGAAGGAGACGTCCAAGGCTTCGTGGTTGGCTGGTTAGGTCTCCAGGGCACCGAGGAAACAAGGAGCTCGCCTCTGCCGTACCCGGATGAGTCGTTGCCGCTGGAGAGTGCCGAGAGAGAGGGGGGGCTTGCCGCTTCGCTGGTCGGATCTGGGAAGGAGTCGTCGTCGTTAGCTGTGAGCTTCATTGTCGGAATCAGTACAGAGTTGCCGCCGCGGTTGCTGATAAGTCAATCCGAGGTTGTGCCTTGGTTCACGGCTCCATTTCTAGTTAGATGGTCATCGTCGTTTGTTGTTGTTGAGATCAGGGGAACAGCTAAAGACCTGCGTACTTGAAACAAAACATCAGTAATAAAGGGGGGAACCTCCGCTGAAATCAAAGGGCCTTGGGAGGTGACTTCCAACAACTCTCTGTTCTCCAAGAGTGGATGGACGCGGATTATCCTAGAGCTGGCCGCCTAAGAAGGGGGGAAGAAAGGAGCACGCCAAAGACTCCTGTGGGGGAGGGGGTTGCCATCCTTTCCTCGTGGCCGCCGCTGATATTTGGAGCGGCGGGGAAAGTCTGTTGAATACGGCTGGTCGTTGAGAATCTCCGCGGCAAGGGCTGTCGTTGTCCACGTTGAGGTAAATGGAAGCTGAATTGTCCGCCACCATGGTCCTCTCCTATTGTTGATGCTGAGTTTGAGTCGTCGCGGGGAAGTTCCACATTGTTGACTCTCTTACCTTGGCAGAGAGTTGTTGAGGAGTTCCTGGTGGTGAAGATAGCTCCGGAAGATGGCCCCTGAAGGCTGGAGAATTTTAAAGGGGAGGAGCCGTCGGGAAGAAGTTGGTTTGAATCAATCTGTTTTTCCTCCCAGAGATGAAGAATGAAAATGGATTCCCCCCTCTTTCCGTCCAGGTCTGGTTTCTGCCCTTTTATTGCCCAGTTAACTTTCCTTCCTAGTTAGACTATTCCTTTTGCTGAAAGCCAATTTCGTTGAAATGGAATTGATCTTGTTGGGATTCAATTAATTTGATTTAGGAAGCTTGAAGGGACAGAACAGTTCTTCTTCAGTCTGCCACAGAGGTTGTCAGGATATCTTCATTGCAGAGGATCATCTGAATTTGCCGAAATTTCTTGGCGAGGTGTGGAGGCGCGTCAGAAGAAGAGGTGTTGTCATTTCCTTTGGAGAAATTGTAATCTGTTGTAAGATTTTTTTGTCGGGGCGAGGGACTTATTGTAACAAAATAACAAAAGGATGGGATGGGCTTGGGCCATGAATGAGCTCGGGCTTGGGCTGAAAATAATTTTTGCGGCCCGCATATTAATTTGAGGTATTACAGGTTGGCCCCTCCTTGGGAGAGAATCTGGAGAGATTCTTTCGCAAGGATATCGTTAATACCTCAAATTATTCTTGGTCAACATGTACCCTAAAACTCATTAAAGAAATCATTAGTCGCTACGAAAACAAAAATAGCTAAATGTACATGCACATTATGCTTCGTTCTTTTTCTCTTTAAAAACATGTTTCTAAATGAGAGCAGAGAAGGTCTTCTAATTTCTCTCGTGTTTCAATCTCATTCCTGAAAGTCATTTCAGTTAGATTTCAGAATTACTTTGACTTGGATGCTCATGTACCATCAAAGAGTCTTTACTTGGATTGTAATGCGTTTTGGCATAAGGCCTTAGATTGAATGTTTTAGATTCGTCGTTTGAAAGAAGGAGTCTAAGGACCTCATCGGAAGTCATTGGATCGTAGAGGTTCCACCATTCAAACAAATTCTCCATCCTTTAAACAGCTTGCTAGTTGACATGTTCCGTTGGGACGAAAAGGTGGCTAGCTAATAGATGTGAATGATCCACTTTGGGGAAAATTTTGTTTTTGGTTTGCTCGAAAGATAACACCTTTGCTCTTGCGACCATCAATGTCGGTCCTGGTGCCTTATTTGCTCTTTTGATTTCCATCTTGCGCTTTCTTTTAAAGACTTTGGTCTTTGCGCTAATTCTTCTTTTCCTTGGCTAGATCACAGGGATTTGCCCCACTTTGTTTTCAGATAATTTTCTTTGAAATTTGTGTTCTTGAGAAGCCCTTCGAGAAGCCCTTTGAGAAGCTCAGTCCTTAGGAATAACGCAACAGGGAGGCTAACCGTCGATGATTCCTCTTTGCTTGAATTTTAAGGGAGTGTAGCCTCTATGATCCGTTGCTTCCGGTTTCTGGCTACAGGATCTCCCTTTGAACCTCAAGTGAGGCGGTCCTTAGACTCGTCAGGTGTAGTGTGTACAAAAACTTCACTTTAGCTCGAAAGGGGCTAGCAATGATTGATGTTTAGTGTTGTGGCAGGTTTAGAGTGAAGGAAGAAGCTCGGTGGATCTGCATCCTAGAGGTTGGATGAGCAGATCTGTTGGTGTCAAAGAGTGGAATATCAAGCTTGTCCGGCCTGAATTGCCTGTGTATGAATCGCTCAAGCAGTGTTTCGACTTATTCGTCGCTGGAATAGGGGAAAGGTTTGCTCCTCCTCTTCGTCATAAACATTTATTGTGCTAATTGATATATTTTGTCTATGAAACTCGGTAATACGGCTTTCTCACGCCAGATTGGCACCAACCACAAATGCCTCTGACACAGGAATTAGTCGCTTAAGCAGATGTATTTGAGGTTACTCTATACTGTCGGAGAAACCTCATTCCATGCACATGGCTTCTTTTGTGGCAACTCACACTTGCGAGCCGTGGAGTGGAGTCCCGTCATATTTGTTTTTTATAGACTGGAAATCTCCAGTGTAACGGCTTTTCCTAGCACCCTCGATACGCGAGCCACTTCGAGCGAGTTTGCACTAAGAATATTGAGATAAACCTCCAGCTTGGACTGTGGCAGGAGTTTTGAGTCCATGGTGCCTGCATAGGACATGGTTCCGAACTCTCAAATCGAGGGTACCGATGTAGACTGACTGTCAAATCTGTTAATTTCATGTATGATAGATCTCGAGCTATATGAGGAAAGATGACATTATGTAGTTAAAGAGAGAAAATATCCGCTGGGTGTTGAGAAATTGGATAACATATGACTCTCCATCCTCCTATTATGGTCAGATTCGTTTCATTTCGAGACTTGTATAACATCACATGAGGAGCTAGATTATACATCAGAATTTTGGTTAGACGTTAGTATAAGGTGTCGAGAATGTACGTGTTCTACTCCACCTACCTTTGGGGCATGCTCGTCCATTGCACCTTATTGATATACGACTAAAAGGGCATATTACTCGAGAAGCTTTTTGAGGTTCGAGATATACATCGTATCTCTTCACTCAGCCTCAATACCAGCGCCGACGCAACTGTGGTGACCATAGTAAAAGAACATAAGGTGTAGTGACGCATTTATGTGTGACCTAATCTTGGTTCTCTATATAATAGCAAAGGACAGATAGAACGAAATAGCACAAGTGAATTATTGTAACTTTCTTTGTTCATTTAAAAGCTACAATTGAGATATGATACT
>JARUPW010000154.1:482310-557385 GCA_029817735.1 Melastoma sanguineum | reverse complement strand
CCATATACAACAAAAAAGGGTCAAAATGCCCACTTAGCCTAAAATTCTACGCCAGGGCCAAGAGCCAAAATAATGGTTCGGCTTATATAAACCTACGAGAAATATATTATAAGTCATGAAAATATTTTGAAGTTGAGTCATTTATTTAGGGGAAGGGGAATAATTTCCTATAGCTAAAGGTTTCTTTTTTTTTTTTGGGTACAATTATAGCCTGATTAGTACACGGAAAAGGAGTCAGGAATGGAATCAAATTTGTTAAAAATTCATTCATTCCTTAATTTCTTAAATCCGTTTTAATTCTGTTTGGTTCACGGAAATGAGTTGGGAATTGAATTTGGGGGGTGTGGTGTGCATTTAATTGGACCCGCTCCCATCAACAGCTGCTGCCTCGCTTTCATAAAATCATAACAATTACAAGTTCAAGAACTTAGGTGCATGCACAATATATAGCGTTTTTTGTATGCATATAAATAAATGAAAGCTATAATCTTAAGATTGTCCCAAGTCTATCTTTAAAAAGTGTGTGTGTGTGTGTTCTCATGAGTTGTGATGGTTATGTCATCAATAGCTTCATTTGATCAACGCTCGAGGATTCCAGGCCTGGACATGAGCGAACATCGTCGTCATGACCAACTTGCTCGAATGAAGTGGCTTTATATGTAGAGAGGATGTTGATCGATCTCCTCTAAAATCGACTGTAGGTTTATCAGAATCGATAGTGTCTTCCACTAAATGTGGTGAATGTTTCCAACGGAAATTCCCTTGGGGGCGAATTGTGCCGTGATTTTCATTGCGATTCAAGACGTAGATGTAATGTAATGTTATGTGATCAGGTTTCATAAACTACATTCGCCGAGACTTGAAAGTGAGTTAATAATCGAGATCTGATCCTTTTGTTTCTTATTTGGAGTGACGCTTTGTGACTGTAGGTTTCTTAATTAGAGAGGGTGTTGTTTGATATCTGAACTTCCATGATGCCCAAATGCAATACAAGCTCATTTGATGATTGAACATGGAGGTAGGCACAAAAAGAACACTAAAGTACCCCAATTTACCAAATAAGACTTACCCTTATTCATTACAATATAGCGATCAAACTAGGAGAACTGGTGCAGGAAAGGGCTTTTGATGGGATGGTGGGGTTCGGCCGAACCCCTTACCCCAACAAGCATTCTGGTCTAAAGTTTTTTGTTGCAACAGCTAATTCTCTAAAGGTAAATGTATGAGCCGCAATATGCACAGTCGGCTTGTCTTTTGGAGTAATGGAATCCCTCTTTGAGTCAGAGCTATTCCGGGATTTGGCTTTGTCAAACACAAAAGAAGCAAAATAAAGACCATGATACAGATCATCATAGAGTATCAGAAAAAAGAAAGTGTTGCGAATAAGAAAGTGGCGCCACAAGGGGCTGTAAATGCATGGAGGCCTCCAAAAGGGAACACGGACTAGCAGACATTCACTTATAAATTAAAATAGATTCTGTCACGAATGTCAATGAAACTGAAAAAGGTTAGTATTAGAAATATTGTGGCTTGAGCAACAACCTGAACTCTTCATGTCAAATAACTCGAAATCCTTTCTATGATTCATTAGCATCTGATTATTGTTTAACCAAGAACTGTAGTTATCTCTTCGAATTATGCAATACTAATTCCGGGCCTCGTACGAAGAGGTATATTACGAAACAGGCCAGTCGGATAGGGACGACATCCTATGTGTCTAATAGTTAGCCAAGTGTAGGAAGAAGTGACAGAAGCATCATTCTTGTGTTTTATCTTTCAGAAAAGCGGCTTTGTCTACGCTAAAAGATTTCATTTGCTCATTCTTTTTCTCTTCCACAGCAATGGGGTCATAGAAGCCAAAAAGGGGAACCCTCCCATAATACCAGCCGTGATGACTCCAGGAGGACCATTAGAGTTATCAACAGTCTTATTCAGAAACCGTATCATATTCATCGGCCAACCAATCAATTCACAGGTGGCTCAACGAGTGATTTCACAGCTTGTGACCCTTGCAACCATCGACGAGGATGCGGATATCCTGGTGCAGCGAAGTACTTTTGTATCTTGCTGTAGTTGCCCGAAATCTCTGTTCCATCTTTAGTAATTTGCAAAATTCTTATTCTTGTCCAATATACATTAACTGCCCTGGTGGAAGCACATACTCAGTTCTAGCTATATATGACGGTATGTCGTGGGTATGACTCCTGCATTTCATGTTTCTAGACTGTCTTAACAATAACCTTGTTTGTATCTTTGCCTTACATGTGGCAATTCACTTGGTAAGATGTTCAACTGACTCGTAATCTTCATGAGCTCACATTAAACCAAAGGTTGGCACGGCGTGTTTCGGAGTGGCAGCGAGCCAAGGTGCGCTACTGCTTGCTGGAGGAGAGAAGGGGATGCGATATGCCATGCCAAATGCTCGAATAATGATTCATCAACCTCAGAGTGGATGTGGGGTATGGTTTGGCTTATCCACTGCTACTTTTGTTTTTCTTCATTGATTTTCTGGATAATCATTATTAGTTGTTGGTATGGACTGGATTGTATTCGAATTCTATCTTTTAGTTGTTCTCTTGAGATTTACTGAGGTTGCATCCTAATATTCTTTTGCCGGTCACACCTTTTGTAGGGTCATGTCAAGGATGTCAGGCGCCGAGTGAATGAAGCAGTGCAATCCCGTCATGTTGGTCCATCTCCCTCCAACTTTTAATTAATTACTTTGCTCAGATCGCCCGCAATAAATGTTTCTATGGTTTTTAAGTAGGTTAGAGTTTAGTAAATTATAATTGTGACACTGATGGATGATGTAGAATCATCTTGTGAGAAGGTTTAGAAGTAAGACAAAAGCTTGCATTGGGTATCACTAAGGTTCTCTTCATCAATGTGCTTTGCAGAAAATTGACAAAATATATTCCGCTTTCACTGGCCAACCTCTCGAGAAGGTGCAGCAATACACGGAACGAGATCGCTTCTTGTCTGTTGCTGACGTATTATTCCCCTTATTAATGTGACTTCCGATCCACTTCACATCAAAGAGCCCTTTGTTTCTCTCGTTCTTGATATGTTCCTTCCTGTGGCATGCTATGCAGGCTATGGAATTCGGCCTCGTCGATGGAGCACTCGGAACGGAGCACTGATATTTCGTGAGATGTTATACTGCAATATCTTTAAAAAGTTCAGGCTTGCTCTTCTCTGGCTACTAAATTTGAGTTTATGCCAAGGGTCGAAGAAGTAGCTTCCCGTAGTTTTTAGTCCTCTCTTGTGTTTCCAAATTTATGAGCGGTTGGTGTATGGTCTTTGAAGCGATGCTTGTGGTAGCCAAAAATAGTTTGCATTAATTTAATTTCACTGGACAAAAATCTTAGCCTCGGGAGAATTTGGCTTTCCTTTTCAAAGGCTCCTCTTCAATTCCCTTCTCCGTTTTGTTCCGTTTTTGGACTCTCCTGGGATAGTGCAGCCAACAACTGTCAGTTTCTTGGGGTAGCTTCCGGTGAAGTGATGTGTACCTTCGGGCAATGATGCTAGCTGAGTTGCTGGGAGGCACGGACTGGATCTTATGAATCTCAGAGTATAGGCACTCTGCAATGAACTTCAGGCTTTTTAGACTTTGGAGTTCCATCATGACATTGCCTTGCTCATCCTTTGAAGAATTGAGCTCTTATATTGGATATGGACTGCAAACTGTTCCAGGTGGTGATTTTCTCGGACTATCTCCTGATTGATTGCGGAAGAGGCCATGATTCCCATTGGATCTAACCCTCTTTTTCTGCTCGTGATTCCGAGACAGAGATGGTGAGTTTCTAGTTACATTCCGTTCTGTGAGTGGATAGAATAAGGAGTCCCAAGCTCATGGTGTAGGCAAGTGAGAAATCTGAAGTTGGTGGCCTACGGCCAATAACTGTGATGAAGTGAGAAATTGTCTGTTTATGATCAGTTTGCAAAATCCAATTATGGAACATCCAGGCATGGTTTGCTTTCACGAATACAAGCATAACAAGTCCTTTGATTTTCAGATTTCGTTTGGTTCTCTCTTCAGAGCTTGCAAGAGGGATTTATCCTTCCTGTTTGCAAAAGCGGGCAGCCTATGATGTTCATCTTCCAGCGGTAGTCGGAGCTGGATTTGGGCATCCCGGCTGGCAAGGTTTTCAGTTGAGGGCAGTGAATCAGTTCGAGCGACTTGAGGTTCCTAATACACTGGGGTAGCTCCACCAGTCTCGGACATGATCTTATGCAGAGGGATCTCAGAGTAGCAACATGGGATAGCCACTTGGGAAGAAGCTCCATTTTCAAGGCTTTGTAGATTGTCAGGCATCGAAGGCTTTTAAGGCCTTGCACTTCCGTCACGATGTTTCCCTGCTCAGATTTGGACAGATCAAGTGCCTTACAGTTCCAGACGGAGAGCGTTTCCAACGTCCCGAGATGGCTGATTCCCGGCATGAAGGAGACTAGAGAATGACAGTTCCCAATGTGAAGTTCCTTGAGACTGGTAAGACCTCGAAGCCATTCCTCCGTCAAGTGATCGAGCAGCTCAATATTCTCCAGACGTAATGTCTTCAGGTTAGGAAGTTGACAAGGATGCCTGAATAACTCTTCACTTACATTCACCAGAGTCAGCTTTGAGAGATGTGGGATCATTGGCAGGGAGTTCAACTTGGTGCAGTCCTTGATGCATAACGAAGAGAGGTTTTTGAAAGTCTGTGCACCATCGGCATCCTCCGCCAGGCTTTGTCCTGAACCTGACTCCATATGTTTGAGATCTGGCAGCCCTTGAATTGTCAACTTCTTCAGACGAGGTAGATGGCCAATCAGGGGGAGATACATGCAATTTTCGCATCCCATCAATGCAATCTCAACTAGATTTGGCAAGTGAGTCGAGAGTCGAGTCATCCATTCGGGAAACTCGGAATCCCCATAGCCATAGATTCTCAGTCCTTTCAGATTCCGGTGTGGCTGGAGCTTCTCTAATAACGATGTATCTGTCGGTAGATTCATGAATCGTAGTTCAACAGACTCTAAATAACATTTCTTATCTAGCAATCCTTCCGATCCTTCGTCCATGAGCTCTTCATCATAACAACCCAGGTTTCTGATTTTGAGGCTTCCTCTGAGATCGTTCAGCTTACAAAGATCAGTGAGGCCAGCGGAATCAACTTTTTTGCTTGAATCATCAGGAGGCAAGATGAAGTCGGTGAGTACGTTGAGGCATTTCAAGTCGCAGAGTCCCCTTGGAATGAAAGACAATTTCCAGCAGTCGTCGATGTAGAGATGCCTGAGAGCGGACAACTTATTCATGTCGTGGGGCAATTCCGTGAGGGAAGAGCAACCCGAGAGCTTGAGGGTCTGCAAGTTCAGCAGTCCGGTGATCGTTGGAGGAAGCATTTGGAGCATGTTGTTGCCAGAGAGATCGAGGTATCTCAGATGCTTCAGCTTCCAAACACCCCCCGCCAACACATCTGCCTTCACATCATGGAGATCCAATACACGCACGCCATTTTTCTTGTGGTTTAGTTTGTTGATGAGACAGTTGTACATTTCCTCCAGTTTGGTACGGTTTTCCTCGAAATGAAGAAAGGTTCGCAGCTTGTGGACTGGGAAATCGTCGTGCCATATAGTTATATCATAATCTATAATTGATCGATGTCGAGCATATTGTCGCGCATAGAAATCCAACCGTAAATCAACAGGGTAAGCCAGACACTCCAAACCAGTGACGGAAGGAACCAATTTTTGGGCATAGGGATGCAGAGTGACAGATTTTACCTTCCCAAAAATATTGGATTTCTTAACTTGGAGCAGCTCTTCCCTGAGTAGTAGATCCAAGTAACGGTAGGCGATATCCTCCAACGGCCTACCGTCATCTTCATCATGGTCGTTGTTGATAAATCCAAGGGAGATCCAGAGCTGGGCCAGGGTATGAGGGTTGATGGGGTGACCTCTTGGGAACAAGGAACAGAGGGCGAAGCACTGTTTAATCCTTGGGGGAAGATTGATGTAACTCTTCCCTACCCGACTTGTTAAATCTGCGTACGGATAACCTCCACGAAGCAAAGGATACAATAATGAATCTGAATGATGAAGTAGCCAGTTACGAAGACTTGTCCAAAACTCAACATCAGGAGGTTGGAGGGACAAGTAACCTCCCACTGCCTTTATCTTCCTTGGACTCCCCCAGCATTTATCAACTATATCTCTAGCGATATCAAGGAATTGAGGGTTGTTGAATAAATTACGATATCCCTCCCTTCCCTGGGAAGCTATTTCCCTTAGTAATACGACACCGTCTTTCCTATCCATCCTTTCGAGAAAGATAGAAGGGTTGGGAAATTCCTCATCTGAAAAAGATGAAACCGTCACAAGGATTTTGCTCCTACTGACAACACCTCCCTCCAGCAAACTCCTGAAGCGTAACCACCCCTCTGAATTCCTCCAATCTCCGGCAGAAATATTGTCGAGAATGAAGAGGTACCTCTTTGTATCATCCAGAAGCCTCGCTAACAGGTGAAGTGACTGCTCCACCTCCCCCTCTTCTTCATCTTCCTCTTCTTCATCCCTTAGACCAGCGATGATTTCCGTCACCACCCTGTTCACGTCGATGGGAGGATACACATTCACCCAGATTTTAACATCGAAATACCTTATATCCTTCATCACCTCCTCAACAAGTGCGGTTTTCCCATAACCCAAATCGCCGTCTACTACCATAGTGGAATTAACTTCAGAGCCACCATCCAACAGGAACCAGATAAGCTTTCTCTTCTCGTTGGCTCTCCCGACGAACGGGATCTCACATGCTTCCAGGACCTCCTGAACGTCAGCCGGAATGCTACGGATGATGCGGATAAGTGGATCTGTCAGACCTCGAAGGCGCGCTGCGATGGCCCTAAGCTCCCGACGCATCCTCCATCCGAACCAATAACTTTCTACGTGCCGGAAGAGGCGGCGTAGCTTTCCATCCTGCAGCCGCAAGGGTTCCTCCAAGGACAGATCCTCGAGCAGGTCCTCCGCGTCATAAACGGCATCCTTAAGCTCTCTAATCCTATCGGGCAGCTCAAAGCTATACGGGAACTTCCTTTCTGCCTCGGGCAAGTCCCCCTGAACGGAAGACAAGAGGTCGTGGATCTCTTGGAGTTGAGCTTCAACTCCCCATTGAGGACCGAGCGTCGTGATGGAGCCTTCTTTGCTCAAACTCCGAAGCAAGTCATCAACCAAGACAGTCACCACAGCTGCAGCCATTTCTCTGTTTCTCTGGTCGTCTCAGTTGGGTGGAATGAAGAGCAGATAGTCTCTTGTTACCTAAAGCCAAAATGATAATTAATATGACTCGGAACAAAAGACTGTAAAGCAANAAAGAAGACGCCCAACGTACCTAATGCCGCCAGTTTTGGATTCTAGCCGAAATGATAATTAATATGACTCGGAGCAAGAGCAGATAGTCTCTTGTTAGCTAAAGCAGTTTTGGATTCTAGCCAAAATGATAATTAATATGACTCGGAACAAAAGAGTAGAGAATTAGACCCAACACCTAAATTATCCATTGAGATCAGCCTGTTTGAGTTAGGGTAAATTATAATTGTGACACCAGATATTTAAGTCTCATATATATGACCCTGATTAATCCTTTCTGGGGATTCGATTGAGACCAACACTGTATCAACTCTATGTATTACGTTGATAATACCAACAAATGGAATGGCACGGAGGAGGATTGCTTCTTTTTTATCTGTTGCTGAAGTAATTACGTCCCTTTTCCTCAGTTGGGCGGGATGAAGAGCAGATAGTCTCTTGTTACCTCTAAAGCCAAAATGATAATTAATATGACTCGGAACAAAAGACTAATAAAAAAACCAAACCAATAATTAATTTTAAATAAGAAGAAGGCTGTTGTTTCTTTAAAAAGGAGGAGAACTACACAAAACAGATCCGATTCAATCGAATAATAAGAGAGGACTGGATGGATCACTTGTCCTTCCTCTTTCCCACCCTTTTAGATCCAACACCCACGCCAAAGCTTATTAGTCAACACAAAATTTGGTGGCCAGATTAAGTAAGTTGGAAGCTGAATTTGGACGGTAGTTATTGTTGCTGTTAAGAATACGCAAAATCGATGAAAGCCGGATGATAACACCATTCGGGGCTAGATTAACTAAGTGAATTGCGAGGCGAATAAATTAGATGTTGGAGCTCGACTATTTTAGGATAGATGTGAGACTATGTTAAGGCCTTGTTTGGTTTTCGCTAGATGAAATTCGAGATTGACCAAAATTAATATAAAAATAAATATTGTGACAAAATTTTATAATAAACTAATTTTTTTGACAACATAAAGTATCGTTATAGTTTGGAATATTACTGTATATTTATTTTTAAAATTTTTGGGAAGTCGAACTTATAAAGAACTATCTACATCCTATTTGAGAACATATAACTCTGGATGCGGGGCATGAATCCTTAGTGTATCCGTATTCTCTTGTTGCTTTTATATTTTCGTTTTCCTTTTTCCTTTTGCTTTTTTGCTTTTTTCATTTTTATTGGTATTTCGTCTAGTTTTTTTTTTCAAACTTACTCTAATAAACGTCTAGCTCATTAATATAGTAAGTTCGAGACAAATCTATTCCTTTTTTTATTTTTAGCCAAATGATCAATTCTGCCCTAAAATTTTGCCATTTTTTCGATATACCCTGAACTTTTTAAAATATCATCACGCATTCTAACGTTTGACCGTTATATGAATTTTAATCACCGTTAACCAAAAGGGATGACGAAATCCTACCTGGCGCCCAGTGCCACCTAACTCCGTCTGCCTACCGTTAAACTCCTCCCACGCCCCTTCCACCATCCTCTTCCTCTTCGCCCTTCCCCCCTCGCTAAAACAAGTCAAATTGTATAATGATCCGCGGATGATTGTATAAGTAGTTGTTCTTAGGCATTGTTTACACGCACCTCTTTACAGACGGACATATAATCTTTTTTTATCTCCAAGCATTCCGTTCTTCTACGTTTTTGCTCCTTCCGATGGCATCCGTAAGTGTTTTCGCTTAAGAGTGTCTTTCCTCTACCTTCTCATCTATTTCTTTATCCATACGACGACCACACAACGAATCTCCTAGTTTCAGTTGCTGTTAATGCTAGAGATTCCCGACGCGTTTGAATCCGGCTTGTCCAACGATCACTTTCGGAGCGAACAACTTTAGATAAGTTTTAAGTAAAAAATACGGAGTTATGAGCATAAGGGTTTGAAAGTCAAAGTTTGTTCGTTTGTATGGAGGAACGACTAATCTTCAGTACACGGAAAATACAGCGATAGGTCGACTACAACGACCGGTACAAACTAGGGAAATATGTACCCCTATATTTCAAGTTCGTTCCACTCATAAAATTAGCGGTCGATCAATCAATGACAAATTTGGTGGTAGGTTGATACGAACTTTTTTGAATGAAACTTGTGATACGAACTTTGAAGAAACTTAATTATGGATTTTCATAAACGGAGCAAACTCTTCTTAATGTCAGAGGACCCAAAGTAAAATACGAAAAAAGCACATTTGAAGCACATACTTTACGCGAGAGTCTTAAAGAAGAAGAAGAAGAACCACAACTTACCTAACGCAGTTCCAGATTCTAGCCAAAATGAATAATCATTGACCCGAATAAAATACTAATAAATCATTGACCCAAATAAAGACTAATAAAAAGCAAAAAGTAACAGCGTTCCCAACAATTGAGTTTAATAATAAGGAGAAGACTTGGTTGGGATCTCTCTTTCAAACAGTTGACTGAGACAGGAAGACACGCCGATGCCGATGACACCCACTCCTAAAGAAACTGAGTTGTAATCTTTGTAGAAAAGCTTATTCCAACGCCTCACAAATTTTCCTAATTCTGGAACGAACTTTTAACTACATCCCCTTTGTTATAGTCCACGCCAAGTGGATCGCGGCCTAACGAAATTTAAAAATACTAAAAAGAATAAATTTCTTATTTTATGGTCGATCGCAAAATGAGTTTCGGGTAGACCGAAACCTCAACAAAGTGAAGGAACTTCTTTTACGATGGACCGAAAATAACAAACGTGAAAAAAAGTCTAGAGAAAAGGACACAGCGCGATATTTTAGCTTTGCGATAGGATTAGTTGTTAGCCTTGGTTTTGATGATGACCTTGAGAAGCTAGTCGCTGTAACACTTCGCTTATTCTTAGTGATAAGTTTGAGAAATGTGTTGTTGAACCACAGCGAGTAACAGTTACAGATTGTTGTGTTATAGTAAACTGTTACTATGAAATTACGCATAAACAATGAAAATATGGAAACATATTTTTCAATAACCACGTTTTACTTTGGACTATTTCAGAGTATTCGTCTGAGTGTCCAAGTTCGTTTAATGTGGCTTAATGATCTCATTATAAATATTTAGGCAACTAAATATCGTGAGATTAGCTTTCCAAGTTTATTTTTGGAAACATAATATTTCTTTGATATCCCGCAGCAAAGTTACGCTATAATAGGAGAAATTGCTGAACAACCTGAGAAGTGTGTTCATACGCTTAAGAAATACCTTGCTGCATTACAGCGAAGCTGTTTGGCGTTACTGCGCTGATGAATGAATAATTATTATTTCAAATTTGCTTATTGCAATATAATCATATTTAATGATTAAATACATTATCTGATTCTGAAAATCACGTGTGAGAATCAGACAATGACGTTTGAAAAAGATTTGGAAAAGGAAACTCTATTTCCTATCCTATCTCAATCGCTATTAAGGAATTTAGTTATTCCATATTTACGTGACAAATAATTGCAATAATCACCAGGTAATCTGATAATGTTTGGATGAGATTATACGTATAAGGGAAGTCGTCAATGATTTCCTTCCTTCTTGATTATTGTGACCGTTGAGCATCTGGCTGCTGCTTCACGGTTTCAGCTTGCTGAAGGCTGGTTTTTTGGTAACATATTATCCGTTTTAGGAAACAAATTATTTGTTTCGTCTCCTTTAATACCAGACGACACCCACATATTCAGACAACAATTTTAAGTGGTCTGAGTGTTCTAAGTGGTCGACGGAGAGCGGAAGGTGCTAAGTGTCTCATGGTTCTTATTGCTCGCAAACTGCGTGTGAGGGTGTCAAGGGACTGAGTTCAGATTCCTTGATCGTCGTGAGAGGGACTAGGTGTCCTCGGTGCGTTCAACAAGCAGCTGGCGAATCATCTGAGGGAAGCTAAGTGAATACCTGTGCTGATTGCAGTAACCGGTTGCTGACCCATCGGCAAGAAGCCGTTCTTGTCGTGTCTTTTCGCAGGGAAGTCTNGAAACTGAAAAAGGTAGTCAAGACAACATAAAGCACACGCTACCACTCGAAGCTAAATACAAAAACCCATTACACGCTTGCTTAATCCTTCAGGTAATGGTGTGGAGTGGTGTGTTTGAAAACAAGATGATGAGAGTAATTTGTTTTTGTTATTACGAGAGATGTTTAAAATCCCATTTAATTGAAATCTTTAAAATTAAAAGCAAAAAAGCCTTAATTATACAAAGTCTTGTAAGTGTGAACATAATCAATCCATCCAATATTAAATGCAAAGCAAACGAAAAGTTGTACCTTTTTGGGATCTCATCAATTAATTCATTTCATAGCTTGCATTAATTAGAGAATAATTTTTTTATTCCATTAAACAAAACCCAACTACGAACAAATTAGTCAAATTTTGGATGAGAATCCACCCGAAGATCAACCGATCAAATCAAATAAAATTTTATGTGAAATTAACATGAATTTAATTATCATTAATTTAGATTATGCCTTTCTTTTCTCTGAATTTAATTATATAACGAAGAATTTTGTTAAAATTTTGATTATAAAACCCACTTATTGTTATTATAAAGAATGGATGGTTGGTTATATCAGTTAAATTACGTTTGTTCATTGACTATGATGAATACTGACCTTTGCCCGAACTAATGGTGTACTTGTCTCGATTTTGACTATTTTTTTTAAGACCCCATTAACACATTTTATGATTGCTTGAATCATAGGGACACCAAAAAGTTAACTGGAATTATTATTTCGCCTCATGGAGGGTTCGATATGAGTATTTCTTTTCAATAAATTTGTCTTTAGATGGAAAAATTTAGAATTCCAAACCTAATTTGAAGGATAAGGATGTTGATGATGAGGCATTAGAGTTTGTCATTATCTTCATAATTAGCATTAAAACAAGTTTCTAATATCTCCTCCTATAGTTACTTTTATTGCATTCCAAAAGAAAAAAATCTTGAAATGGGATCAGTGTTGTGTTGTTGCTACTAGCATTTGTTTGTATGAGATTGTGTAATAAAAATTTAGGATATGCTGGAAGACAGCCAGAACATATAAAAATTTTGTATAATTTGAGCTCATGCCCTCGACCTCTGACTCTAATACCACCGTTGTACAGTGGCCAACGCCAACTGTCCTAAAAGCTTGAACTTATAAGTGAAAGCGTGACAAACTATATATTTAAATTTTCACCAATTAGGAATGTCGAGTTTTACTGAATATCATTCTTGGAAAAAGAAATTATAAGATATGGAGATGAAACAAGAAGTATACCATCAAAAGAAAATTGGCGATTTCTCATATGTTACTTATGTTTTTTATTGATTAGAAAATCAATTAGCTAACCTTTTCTTTTATAGCGGTCTGTAGGTCTTTGCCGTCTTGTGCCTTAGTTGATTCGATGATCGGTATGCAATGAAAATCCCTTCAACTTTCAAAGAAACAAATCATCCATTATGATCGACCGAAGATTACTCCGAAGTTCGGAGATTTAAAAAGGAATGGATATCGGTTTCCTTTATATAAGACAATGGATTACATGATTAATCACAAGATCGTTCACGAGTCCTATTACCCATTTAATTGGATTTATCATAGGCCAAACTATTAAGACCCAAGAGAAGAACAAGAATTCTTCGGCCCCAAAATAGTAAGTGTTATCTTTGTTATTAATTAATCATTTGTTTATTTACTTATTGACATTTATGTTTTATTTAAATGTTCAGTATGATAATGGTATCAATACCAAAGTAAGAGAATATGTTCGGGTTAGAAAATCTGCAATTGAGCACATTTACGGAAAAATTAATCAAATTTTTATGAGAATCCATGCGAAGATTAACTGAAATAAATATTTTATGAGAATTTAATTATCATTAATTTAGATTATGCCTTTATTTTCTCTGAACTTAATTATATAATGAAGAATGCTGTTAAAATTTTGTTTATAATAGATTAAATCATTTTTGTTATCATTTGTGGTGGCAAACATCATTTTAGATATTAAAAAATGATTCATTATCGATATTTCAAAATTGACCCAGTTCGGATCACAAAAGCGAAAATATTTAAATTTCTTTTGTTTGTAATTAACACATGCTTTAGAGAGCAAAGCACAATAATTGTTTAATTTTTTGTTTTACTTCAAACCATTATGAATGTAATAAAGAATCATGGTGAAATAAAAGGAAATCCCCCAAAACTAAATGCACTGAACAAAATCATACAAATTGATCTTGTTCTAGAAATGTAACAGGGGCCTTAATTTAATACAACCAGAACTCAATGCACTGCTTGCTTTTAAGGTTTAGTTCGGAAGATAATAAATCAAAATATGAAATTCTTTTGCTTCTGTCATTTTTCCTCGTATTCATATTATGATATAAGTAAATAGACTTTGTATTCATCTTATGACAGAATAAGCTCCTGCCCTCAACCAATGGTTGTGATACCACTGTACAATGGTCAATGTCAACTGTCCTAAAAGCTCGAACTTATAGGTGAAAGCGTGACATACTATATATTTAAATTTTCAACAATTAGGAATGTCGAGTTTTACGAAATATCATTCTTGGAGAAAGAAATTATAAGATATGAAAATGAAACAAGAAGTATACGACATAAGAAAATTGGCAAGTTCTCATATGTTACTTATGTTTTCTATTGATTAGAAGATCAATTAGCGAACATGATCATGTTTTTAGTTTTTAATAATAAGATGATCTTTTTGTTAGCCAGTTTTTCATCTCCTTCTGTATTAATTCAAAAGAACACTTTTACCATTACCCTTCCCCCCGTTTACCTCCCCTCCTCTGCTTCCCCTCAACTCATCTATCACATCCTCACTCCTTCATGCTCGCCCAACAAATCCTCACCTCCACCCAGCTAACCCTCAACCTCTGTATGTTTTTGTTGCCATTTATTAGACAGACAGATGTTAAGAGGCAGTTGATCTGAACAAGTATAAGCAACAACAAAGTACAGCTCGTTAGCAGAGCAACGAAGAAGGAAGTTAGCTTAAGGATGAAATTTGCCAAGTTGTACTTAAGTTGACTAGGCTTAAGCCCATCTTATGATAGAATAAGTTGGTTGTATAAGTAAATAGACTTTGTATTATGTTTGGATTTATCGAGACAATTACAACCAATTTTTCATATCTATTTTGAGATTTTCTGTTTCTCTGCTCCTCCGGCCATGCTTTGACATCCTCACCCCCACCCAGCTAACCCTCAACCTCGGTATGTTTCTGTTGCCATTTATTAGATATATGCGTTTGTTCATACTCATGATCTGTAGGTTCTGAGTGTTGATGTTTGTTTGCTTATTTTTCCTTTTAATTTTTAAGTTTTCCTCTAGCACGCCTTTGTTATTTTTCATATTTGTTTTCTTGATTTTCCTTTTCAAGACGACCCATTGACCTATGGCTCTGATACCACTGTTGTACAATGGTCAACGCCAACTATCGTAAAAGCTCGTACTTATTGGTGACAGCGTGACGTGCTATATATTTTCATTTTCAACAATTAGGAATGTAAAGTATTATGGAATATCATTATGGGATATAACAAGAAGTATACATCACAAGAAAATGGAGAGTTCTCATATGTTACTTATATTTTCTGTTGATTAGAAAATCAATTAGTTAATCATGGTGTGCTTCTGTGGACTCTTTTATGTTTTTTTTCATTTTGCATCTGGCGAGGCGTAAACACTCCACCTATGCTCTGATACCACTATGTACAGTGGCCAACGCCAACTGTATTAAAAGTTCGAACTTATAGGAGAAGGTGTGATATATTATATATTTCCATTTTCAATAATTAGGAAGGTCAAGTTTTATGAAATATCATTCTTGGATAATGAAATTAGAAGATTTGCAGATGAAACAAGAAGTAAACAAAAGAAGAAAATGGGCGAGTTCTCATATGTTATTTATGTTTTCTGTTGATTAAAAAATCAATTAGCTAACATTTTATTTTAGAGTGGTTTGTTAGTCTTAATCGTCTTGTGCCTTAGTTGAGTCGATAATGGCTATGCCAGGAAAATCCCTTCAACTGTCAAAGAAACAAATCATCAATTATAATCGACCGAATATTACTCCAATGTTCGGATATTTAAAAAGGAATGGATACCGGTTTTCCATGTACAAGACATTGGATTACACGATTAGTCACAAGATAGTTCACGAGTCCGATTATTCATTTAATTGGATTTATCATAAAAGGCCAAGCTATGAAGACCCAAGAGAAGAACGAGAATTCTTCGGCCCCAGAATAGAAAGTGTTACCTTTATTATTAATTAATCATTTATTTATTTACTTACTGATGTTTCATTTAAATGTTCAATATCATATTGGCGTCAATATCAAAGCAAGAGAATCTGTTCGGTTTAGAAAATTTGCAATTGAGCACATTCACGAACAAATTAGTCAAATTTTGGATGACAATACATGCGAAGATCAACCGATCAATCTTCTTCAGGAACAGTCAGTGGTTGTTGGTTTCGAGGTTAACTTAAATTTGAGAAACTTGAAGAAAGGTGCGAGTTAGATTTTCTTTTTAATATCTAAATTCTTAGGTAAAAGTTTGATTTTTTACACTTGTTACTTATTAATTTATCTTAGGAAGTTCACGGAGGATTAAGCTTGGCAGATGGTAAAAAAGATAGAGATAATGATGCAATGTTGATTACCATATTCGACACGGTTTCTTTGGAGGGTGAAAACGAGCCAATTAAAGTGTGGAAGGTGCGTAGTAGTTGAGGTACCGAATGGTCGGACAAAGGGTATGAACTGCTTCGGAGGAGGTCGTCCATCGTGCGCCCACATCTTTGTCCTATTATCATATATCACACGTCGGAGCCAGAATGGTAAATGCAATTACTTATAATAAAATAGTAGTAAGCCAGTTAAGCAAAGCCACTTGGGTAACTGTCCAATCAGCTCGGCGTGATTTTATCAATAATGTATTCAATCAAGACAAGAAAGATACGTCAAATACCTTGAATCTACTATGGGCAAAGAGCTTTCTTCTTACTTCCACTATTTAGACTCCACTTTTTTATTGAGATTGAATCAATCAACTGGGCATACTGTCAATAAATTCAACGTTAGAGGGATTGGCATTTGTTTGTTTTTAATCTGTTTAATCGGTTATGTTTTGAACAAACTGAGGCAGACTCAATTATCAATAAAAACTAAATTAAACATAAACAAATGTCTTAAAACAGTCTTTCCATAGGGAATGGTAACATAAGATAAGCAGAAAATGATTATGCCAGCAACTTCTCCACCTCGTTGCGTCCAAGACATGCAAAACGCGGATTTGGCACCTTAATAAGTTCAAAGGAAAGGTTTTCTACACGAAATAATGGCCCTGAATTACATTATATACTTACGTTCAACAGGGGGCATACGAACAAAAGACTAATAAAAAAAAGCAACCAATAATTGATTTTAAATAAGAAGAAGACTTTTTTTATAAACAGTAATTTATAAAGGAGAAAAAAGGAGGAGAACTACACAGGTGGCCCAGATTCCTTCCTATATGGCCCAAAGTGCGCCTGCTAGTAGGAAATAAGGCATCACATTACATTCTCTTCAAAACAGATCCAATCCAATCGAATAATAACAAGACTGGATGGATCGCTCGGCCCTTTTAGTTCAGCCATCCAAGTCCAAGATGAAGGGAAAAGTCAGATTCTCGCTATATCTATGAAAAGCTCAGTGCAACATGAACCAACTATATTGTATTCGAAAAACACATCATGGGCATCACGCACTAGTGTTTGGAAAAAACTCATGTATGGATACAAGTTTCCCATCACACAAAAATCAATATCATACTTTCTATTACTTACTCAAAGTTTCATAGATAGAAGTATCGATTCGATCATACATAACACGATACTATATTAAAAAATTAAATATGGATCAAATAAGAACCCATAAAACTATGAAAATTCATGATTTAGGTGGACACTTAAATGTGATTTATTGTATGAAATGAAACCACATCAAAGCATAATTAATCTTTAAGTATGAGAGATTTGAATAAAATAAATAAAACTATGGGGTTTGTCTTAAGGTCTGTTCAAGTCTCCTTCAAGATTGGTACTGACTTTAACATGGGATGAAATTTCCTCTTTAAAAAAAAATGGAAGAGGAGGAACTCTCTCATGGAAGCACATGAACTTGGAATGTATCAAAATTCTCGCTTCTACTTGTTTTCCTGGGATCTATAGAAGTTGCAATCTAATATTCTTTTGGCGGTCACACATTTTGTAGGGACATGTTGCTCTCATCCCCTTTCCATTTTAGCCTTTCATAAATCTCTTTGATAAAATTTATTGACCTTTAGCCAATTATTTTGCTCATATCACCTTTTTTTGGGGGGCCGGGAGGTTCGATTGAGATTAGCCTGTTAGAGTTATAGTAAATTAATCCTTTCTATGGATTCGATTGAGACCAACACTGTATCAACTCTATGTATTACGTTGATGAAATACGGATGATGTGGAATCATCAAAGTGAGAAGAATTGAAGAGCGAAAGCAAAAGCCAGAGGGTATGGACTAAGGTGTTATTTATCAATGTACAATGATAAAAATCTGATAAAATGTATGCTGCTTTCACCGGCCAACCTCTTGGAGGTGCAACAAATGGAATGGCACGGAGGAGGATTGCTTCTTTTTATTTGTTGCTCAAATAATTACGCCCCTTGTCCACAGACATTCCTTCCTGTGCTGGCATGCTTTGTAGGCTAATGGAATTTGGCCTCATTGATAGAGACCTCGAGACAGAGTCCCGATCTCTGTTTAGACGTTACTTTACAGTCTCCTTTAAATGTCCAGGCTTGCTCATCTTCTCCGAAAACAGTATTCGTGTTTACGGTATGCAACGAAGACATAGTCTTGGCTTCCTGCGGTATTTTAGTCCTATCCTGGGTTCTTCTTCATTTGATTACTTTCTGTCGAGTTTGAGTTCCCAAATCTATGAGCCCTTTGAGATGTGCGACTGGACGATTCAGGTTTGAAGTGAAAAACAGCTTTGTAGAAGTAGCATTAAATTATATTCTATTTATTTAATTTCATTAAACAAAATACTCTCTCTCTCTCTCTCTATATATATATATATATTCAATTTCACTCTCTTCAGAGCCTGTGAGATGCTCCAGGTATTTTCTTCCTTTCTTCTTCTTCTTCTTCCTCCGATTGAAACGAGTAATTGCTCCATCTGTCTGCTACATGCCCATCTACTTGTGCTTCTTTCCCTCTCAATTGACTCTCCAGGAGTGGGCATCCAACAACTGTGAGTTTCTTTGGGTAGCCGCTTGTGAAGTGATGTATCCCTTCAGGCAATGATGCTACCCCAGGGCAGTGAATCAGTTCCAGCAGTTTGAGCGATCGTAGGCTCCCAATCCACTCGGGTAGCACCATCAGGCTCGGACACGATCTTATGCAGAGGAATCTCAGAGTAGCAACATCGGATAGCCACTCGGGAAGATTCTCCATTTTCAAGGCTCTGTAAATCGTCAGGCACCGGAGGCTTTTAAGGCCTTGCAGTTCTGTCACGACGTTTCCCTGCTCACCCGTGGACAGATCAAGCTCCTTACAGTTCCAGACGGAGAGCATTTCCAGCGTCTCGAGATGACTGATTCCCGGCAAGAAAGAGACCATTGAAGGGCAGCTCCCAATGTGAAGTTCCTTGAGACTGGTAAGACCTCGAAGCCATTCCTCTGGCAAGTAATCGAGAAGCTCAATATTATCTAGACGTAAAGTCTTTAGGTTAGGAAGTTGACAAGGATGCCTGAATATCGCTTCGCTTACATTCACCAAAGTCAGATTCATGAGACGTGGGATTATTGGCAAGAAGTTCAACTTTGGGCAATCCTTGATGCATAATGACGAGAGGTTGCTGAAAGGCTGCACATCATTTGCATCCTCGGTTAGGCTTTGTCCTGAACCTGACTCCAGATGCTCGAGATCTGGCAGCCCTTGAATTGTCAACTTCTTTAGATGAGGCAGATGGTCAAACAGGGGCAGATACATGCAACTTTCGCATCCAATCAGTGCTATCTCAACTAGATTTGGCAAATGAGTCGAGAGTCGAGTCATCCATTCCGGAAACTGGGAACCCCCATAGCCATAGATTCTTAGTCCTTTCAGATTCCGGTGTGGCTGGAGCTTCCCTAATAATGATATATCTGTCGGTAGATTCATGAATCGTAGTTCAATAGACTCTAAATAACTTTTCTTATCCAGCAATCCTTCCGATCCTTTGTCCATGAGCTCTTCATCGTAACAACCCAGGTTTCTGATTTTGAGGCTTCCTCTGAGAACGTTCAGCTTACAAAGATCAGCTAGGTTAGCGGAATTGGCTGTTTTGCTTGAATCATCAGGAGGCAAGATGAAGTCGGTGAGTATGTTGAGGCATTTCAAGTCGCAGAGTCCCCTTGGAATGAAAGACAATTTCCTGCAGCCGTCGATGTAGAGATGCCTGAGAGAGGACAAGTTATCCATGTCACAGGGCAATTCCGTGAGGGAAGAGCAACCCGAGAGCTTGAGGGTCTGCAAGTTGAGTAGTCCGATGATCGCTGGAGGAAGCATTTGGAGCGTGCTGTTGCCTGAAAGATCGAGGTATCTCAGATGCTTCAGCTTCCAAACACCTTTCGGCAACACATCTGCCTTCACATCATGGAGATCCAACACACGCATGCGGTTTCTCTTGCGGTTTAGTTTGGGGATGAGACTGAGGTACATTTCATCCAGTTTGGCAGGGTCTTCCACGAAATGAAGAAAGGTTCGCAGCTTGTCATGTGGGAAATTATTTCCCCAATAAGATATAATTGATTGATGTCGAGCATATTGTCGAGCATATTGTTGCGCATAGTATGCCAGTGGCTGATAGAAATCCTCCGGCAGACACTCCCAACCAGCAATGGAAGGAGCCAATTCTTGGGATTTTACCTTGCCAGAAATATCGGATTTCTTAACTCGGAACAGCTCTTCCCGGAGCAGTACATCCAAGTAATGGTAGGCGATATCCTCCAATGGCTGCCGATGGTCATCTTCGTCGTGGTTGTTGTGGATAAATCCAAGGGAGATCCAGAGCTCGGCCAGGGTATGAGGGTTGATGGGGTGACCTCTTGGGAACAAGGAACAGAGGGCGAAGCACTGTTTAATCCTTGGGGTAAGATTGTCGAACCTCTTCTTCACTGCTGGACTTGTTAAATCAGCGTACGGATAACCTCCACGAAGCAAACAAAATAATGCATGATCTGGAGAATCACGTAGCATGTCAAGAAGACGTGTCCAATCCTCAACTGCAGGAGGTTGGAGGGACAAGTAACCTCCCACTGCCTTTATCATCCTCGGATTCCCCCGATCGCATAAATCAACGATATCTCCCGCGATTTTAAGGATTGCAGGGTTGTTGAATAAATTATGATATCCCTCCCTTCCCTGGGATGCTGTTTCCCTTAGTAATACGACACCGTCTTCCCTATCCAACTTTTCGAAACCAGCACCAATAAGGTAGGGAATTCTGTGAGAAATGTGGAGGATTTTGCTACTACTGGCAACTCCTCCCTTTAGCAAACTCCACAAGCTTAACCACTCTGAATCCAAATGCCGGTGAGACCTATTGTCGAGAACGAAGAGGTACCTCTTGGTATCATCGAGAAGCCTCGCTAACAGATGAATTGACTGCTCCCATCCAAACACCTCCCCCTCTTCGACATCTTCCTCTTCCCTTAGACTACCTATGATTTCCTGTGCCACTCTGTCCGTGTCTGAGCCAGCAGACACATTCACCCATATTTTAACATCAAAATACCCACTCACCCTTGAATCCTTCATCACCTCCTGAACAAGTGCGGTATTCCCACTCCCCGGATCGCCATCTACTACCACAGCGGTCGAGCCTCCATCCAACAGTGACCTGATAATCACTCCCTTCTCATAGTCTCTCCCAACGAACGGGATCTCTCGCGCTTCCAGGACCTCCTGAACCTCGGCCAGAATGCTACGGATGATGCCGATAAGTGGATCTGTCAGACCTCGAAGGCGACCTGCGATGGCCCGAAGCTCCCGGCGCATCCTCCATCCGAACCAACAACTTTCTACGTGCCGGAAGAGGCGGCGTAGCTTTCCATCCCGCAGCCGTAAGGGTTCCTCCAAGGACAGATCCTCGAGCAGGTCCTCCGCATCATAAACGACATCCTTAAGCTCTCTAATCCTATCCTGCAGCACAAAGCTATAAGGGAACTTCCTTTCTGCCTCGGGCAAGACCCCCTGAACAGAAGACAAGAGGTCGTGGATCTCTTGGAGTTGAGCTTCAACTCCCCATCGAGGACCGAGCGTCGTGATGGGGCCTTCTTCGCTCAAACTCCGAAGCAAGTCGTCAACGGGGACAGTCACCACAGCTGCAGCCATTTCTCCTTTCGTCTCCGCTCGGAACAAAAGACTGATATAAAGCAAACCAATGATTGAGTTTAAATAAGAAAGAAGACTATTTTCTTTTTTATAAAGGAGAAAAAAAAGGAGGAGAACTACTCAGGTGGCCCAGATTCCTTCGTATATGGTTCAAAGTGAGCCTGCAAGTAGGAAATAAGGCATTACATTACATTCTCTCCAAATCCAATCCAATCCAATCGAATAATAACAAGAGTGGATGGATCACTCGTCCTTCCTCTTTCCCACCCTTTTTAGTTCAGCCATCCAAGTCCATAAAGAAGCTAAAAGCTCTTCATAGATTGTTTCGCTGGCTTCCTTCAAAGTATCTTCTTCCACTTGGCTTTCCTTCAAAGCACAGAGCTTGAGCGTGACAAGCACTTCCCGTATATGCCAAGTATTATGCTTTCGTTTCCAAGAAATAAATAAATAAAGACGAAGCTAAATTTGAAAAATGCAAAAATATTCAAATTTGTGACATTTCACCATAAACATTTATAGAAACAGTCCTTTTTTATTTCTGCGAATTACACCAAACAATGATGAAAAAGAATTGGATACGATAATTTATTTTTCGCCATCATCATGTCCATGTCATTCATCACTGGGACAAAGTGCAATGGATTTGTTTCATGAGATTGGCAGGCTAAGATCTTATTATTTTTTTTAGGAGTTATTTTCATTGTTTACATCTTTTCTTTTATTACTTGATGGCTCCATAAATCATGGAGTAAGATGAAGGGAAAAGTCAGGGTCTCGCTATATTTATGAAAAGCTTAGTGCAACATGAACCAACTATAATGTATTTGAAAAACTGAATCAAGGTCATGCTAATTGAGCTTTGTTTCAAAATAATTTTTGGCGGAAAAATATTTCACAAAATAAGGCAGCAACTTTTAAAATTTCCAGATTAATGCCCTTAAATTGATGTGACAAAACATTATTTTGAAACATAATTCCATGTTCATGGAGCAACAATGTATGGAAAAGAGTGATGTATGCATATAAATTTCCTATCACACAAAAATCAACGTGATACTTTGTACTAACTCAAAATTTCATTATTATGACATATCAATCCAATTATACATTAGACGATATTGTATTAAAAGTTAAACATGAATTGAAGAACCCATAAAAAAATGAAAATTCATGATTTGGCTAGATCCTTTAATGTAATTTTCCATATGAAATCGCATCAAACCATAATTAATTTCAAGTTTGAGAGATTTGAAATANAAGTATGAGAGATTTGAAATAGAAAAATAAAACTAGGGGGCAATCTTAAGGTCTGTGCAAGTCTCCTTCAAGATTTTCACTAGCTTTCACATGGGATGAAATTTCTTCTTTAAAAAAATAATCAGAAGAGGAGGAACTCTCTCATGGGTTAAAAATGCACTACTCATCTCCCCTTTGGCTCCATTATTCTATTTCATCATGCAATAATAATTTTGGTTCACCTAAAAGTTTAGTCAAACACATGAAGCTTAAAATCCCAAATTGAACTTCAGGTCAATCCTTCTTACTGTACATGATAAATGGGTAGATGAGTAAGTACTTGGAATGGTTATGTCTACCAAAAAATGAATGGATTTCAAAAGGAACAAGAAATAAGTGATATGATATTTTCTACATGGAAAGAAGATAATGATGATTAGTGATCATTGTGGTGCTTTTATCATTTAGTTCCATTTGGTTTTTCTGTCCATGTGATAACCTCCATATTCTCAGCACCACCTTTATTAAGTCCAAAATCACATATTTAAGTATGATATTTCAGGGCAAACCATATGTTTTTGTTTTTTGAAGTTGTTCCACTTTCATGAGACAACATTTCATTTGTTTAAAGACCACCCATCCCCCCCTTTCACAACCGTCAAACAATGACTCAGCCTGCCAAGGTCTGGAATAATATTGATGATGCTGGTAACAGGATCTAGCCTGCCAAGGTCTCGAAAGCGCCCTGCAATAGCCCCAAGGTCCCGGCGCATCCTTCATCCAAACAGACACTTGTCTACGAGCCGTAAGATGCGGCACAGCTTGCCGTCTCGCAGCCGTAGGGGTTCCTCCATGGACAGTTCCTCGAGCAGGTCCTCAGCGTCATAAGCATTATCCTTGAGCTTTCCAACCCATTCCTGCAGCTCCGCGCTATACCCGTACTTTGTTTCTGCTCGGGGAAATGCCCCCTGCACGGAAATCAGGAGGTGGCGAATCTCTCGGAGCTGATCTTCAACTCCCCATTTTCGGACCCAGCTCCATCCCTCGCAATAACTTCCGAAGCAAGTCATGAACGACGACAACCACAACGGCAGCTGCCATTTCTTCCACCTCCAATTCTCTGCTTGTAATCAATTTCCAGGCATCTGGGGCTAATGATTGATTGGTGTGGGTGTCCCTACATAAATAAAACCATTCACTCGGTTTATGTCTTTAGGAAAGAATTGCACTCATGAATATCTTTTAAATTTAGAGTTTTGCTTTTCATAATGTCAGATTTTGGAATCCATACTTTCTTAAGCCTTTTGTTGAATCCATGGCCCCCAAATCCCACTAAACACACTTTACATTAAAAAGCTCGAATTTCTCTTTTCTGAAAGATTACCTTTTCAGTTGGACAAAGTTTGAATTAAAAAAACAAAAATCTAAAGAAGACAAATTATAAAGGCAAATAAAAAGATAATGAAATTGCTTGGAAATTACATGTTGACAAGTGCACGGTTTTTTGTATTTTCTATTTAGGTGTAGCTCAAACTTCATATGTTTATTCTATCGATATACTATTCATATATGTATACGAACTCGAACGTACAGGCCTCGACTTTTATTCACGCTCAAGTTCTTCTTGTATGTATGAACTGTTAAACGACATGTATTAAAATGATGAGCACATATATAAACAATATAGTGACATGCACGAATGGAAGGGATACATATATGAACGGTTAAATGACATGTACAAAATTTGCACTCACATGTCGAAACAGCGAAATGACATGTCAGTAACATATGATCACATATATTAACAATGAACTGGGATATACAAATCACGCATTCACATATATTAACAGTGCACTAACATGTCTATAGTGGCGAAGCCAGAAAAAAATAGTCGGAGGGGGCCAAATTAAACGAGAGAAAATTTAAGGGAGGTCAAATTAAATTATTTTATTTTTTTACATTAAATTAATAAAAAAATAAAAAATTAAGTCTAATTTTACTTTTTTTTAATAAAAATCAGGGGCTATGGCCATCTGGGTCTCTGGCTTCGCCTCTGCATATCTAAACAGTTCGTTAATATTAACACTGACATGTACGAAGTCATGTACGAAGTCATAATGAGATCCCTGACACCACATTTTAGACCGGTAAAGATGTTGTGTAGAGCGGAGGAACACAATCGTTGAAGAAATGTCTTGATGATTATTCTTTTTTTCTACGAGTCGAAAATTTGGACTTGGAATCATAATCTCGCGGATACATTTGACATGGATTGAGCAATAAGTAAGTCGGTTCTCATCGAGACCTCCTGCTCGTGGCAATGACTGCAAAAGACGCGAGCAGGAGGACCCATCGCTCTTTAGATGTTACGTTACAGTCTCCTTCAAATGTCCAGGCTTGCTCATCTTCTCCGAAAACTGTATTCATGTTCACGGCAAGCAACGAAGACATAGTCTTGACTTCCTGCGGTTTTTTAGTCCACTCTTGAGTTTTTCTGCATTTGATTACTTGCTGTCGGATTTGGGTTCCCAAATTTATGAGCCCTTTGGGATGTGCGATTGGGTGATTCGGCTATGAAGTGAAAAACAGCTTTGTAGAAGTAGCATTAAAAGTATATTCTATTTATTTAATTTCATTAAACAAAATACTCTATATTTTTATTTTTAATTTCACCGTCTCTTCAGAGCCTGTGAGATGCTGGACTTATTTTATTCCTTTCTTCTTCTTCTTCTTCTTCTTCCCACGGTTGAAACGAGTAATTGCGCCGTTCGTCTGCTACATGCCCATCTTCTTCTGTTTCTTTCCCTCTCAATTGACTCTCCAGGAGTGGGCATCCAACAACTGTGAGTTTCTTTGGGTAGCCACTTGTGAAGTGATGTATCCCTTCAGGCAATGATGCTACCCCAGGGCAGTGAATCAGTTCCAGCAGTTTGAGCGATCGTAGGCTCCAAATCCACTCGGGTAGCACCATCAGGCTCGAACACGATCTTATGCAGAGGAATCTCAGAGTAGCAACATGGGTAGCCACTCGGGAAGATGCTCCATTTTCAAGGCTCTGTAGAACGTTAGGCACTGGAGGCTTTTAAGGCCTTGCAGTTCCGTCACGACATTTCCCTGCTCACCCGTGGACAGATCAAGCTCCTTACAGTTCCAGACGAAGAGCGTTCCAGCATCTCGAGATGACTGATTCCCGGGAAGAAAGAGACCATTGAAGGGCAGCTCCCAATGTGAAGTTCCTTGATAGTCGTAAGATCTCGCAGCCATTCCTCCGGCAAGTTGTCGAGAAACTCGATATTCTCCAGACGTAAGGTCTTTAGATTAGGAAGTTGACAAGGATGCCTGAATATCGCTTCTTACATTCACCAGAGTCAGCTTCATGAGACGTGGGATTATTGGCAAGAAGTTCAACTTTGGGCAATCCTTGATTCATAATGCAAAAAGGTTGCCAAAGGGCTGAGCATCATCGTCATCCTCTGGCAGACTTCGTCTTGAACCTGACTCCAGATGCTCGAGATCTGGCAGCCCTTGAATTGTCAACTTCTTTGGACGACGCAGATGGTCAAACAGGGGCAGATACATGAAATTTTCGCATCCAATCAAGGAAGACGTAACCAATCCTCAGTAGCAGGAGGTTGGAGGGACAAGTAACCTCCCACTGCCTTTATCATCCTCGGGTTCCCCTTGCATTTACCAACTATATCTCCCGCGATTTTAAGGAATTGAGGGTTGTGAAATAACATATGATTTCCCTCCCTTCCCTGGGACGCTGTTTCCCTCGGTAATACGAGAGCGTCTTCCCTATCCATCCTTCCAATATCAACAACATGAATAAGAGCGTCTTCCCACTCCCAAAGAGGTGAAACCGTCACCAGGAGGATTTTGCTCCCACTGGCAACTCCTCCTCCCTCCATCAAACTCCTGAAGCATAACAACCCCTGTGAATCCCAATCTCGGACAGACATATTGTCGAGAACGAAGAGGTACCTCTGGCTATCATCGAGAAGCCTCGCAAACAGGTGAAGGGGCTGCTCCCATCCAAACACTTCCCCCTCTTCGTCATCTTCCACTTCCCTTAGACTACCTATGATTTCCTGTGCCTCCCTGTTCGTGTCAAAGAGCAGAACACATTCACCCATATTTTAACAACAAAATACCCACTCACCCCTGAATCCGTCATCACCTCTTGAACAAGTGCGGTTTTCCCACACCCCTAACTGCCGTTTACTACCACAACGGAATTACCTTCCGAGTCTCCATCCAACAGTAACATGATAAGCTTTCCCTTCTCATTGTCTCTCCCGACGAACGGCATCTCGCGTGCTTCCAGGACCTCCTGAACCTCGGCCGGAATGCTACGGATGATGCCGATAAGTGGATCTGTCAGACCTCGAAGGCGCCCTGAGATGGCCCGAATCTCCCGGCGCATCCTCCATCCAACCAGCACCTTTCTATGTGCCAGAAGAGGCGGTGTAGCTTTCCATCCCGCAGCCGCAAGGGTTCCTCCACAGACAGATCCTCGAGCAGGTCCTCCGCGTCATAAACAGCATCCTTGAGCTTTTATTTGAAACTGAAGAAGGAGAAAGAAGTGTTGGATTCTAGTCAAAATGATAATTAATAAGACTTTTTTTTTATAAAGTAATTTATAAAGGAGAAAAAAGGAGGAGAACTGCAGAGGTGGCCCAGATTCCTTCCTATATGGCCCAAAGTGCGCCTGCTAGTTGGAAATAAGGCATCACTTTACATTCTCTCCAAATCCAATCCAATCCAATCGAATAATAACAAGAGTGGATGGATCACTTGGCCCCCTGTCCTTCCTTCCTCTTTCCCACTCTGCCATCCAAGTCCTTAAGAAGCTAAGCTCTTCATAGATTGTTTTGCTGGCTTCCTTCAAAGTATCATCTTCCACTTCGTTTTCCTCGTCACCATCTTTTGCTAGCCCTGGATATAGCCATTTGGTGCTCCCGCCTTCACTTCGGCTTTGCTGTTCCCCTAGGCGTTCCGCAGTCACAGCTCCTCCATCCTGGCTCTCTTTATGCTTCCTGGCATGGGATCTGTCATAATGGCATAGCCCAACACTCCCTTCAGTCACCATTCAGGCTTCAGTGCAGAGGAGTACTTGAGAATAGACCCAACACCCACACAAGGCTTATTAGTCAACACGTATAAATTCTCCAACACCCAAACGAGATGAAACTCTTATATATCCGGAACTGTCGCGGTTCCTACAAAGCCCTCCAGCAGCACCCAATCGTAGCTCCGACGCGGTCCTCTAATAGTTCCCCACCGCAGCCCCCTTCATGCTTAAAGCAGCTTCAATATTGGGACAGGACATCCGGCATACAAAAATCCTTTATTGTTGGACCTAGAATGAAAATTTGTAATAACGTGCTTCGATGAAAGGCTATGTGTTTCTATGGATGTTGCAGACTGGTTGTATGGTTGCTGAATGTTGGTTTGGTAGTGCAGATTGGTTGTATTTGTAGATTGTAATTTGTAGATGTTAATTAGCATATTGTAACAATGCAAGCTCTTCATTGTTTGAAATTTCAGACGGTTTCATTCATAACCCAAAACTTTACATTTGTTCAAATTCCAACTTTTTTACTAACCGTAAAACATTGCATGAAACACTAAATACAAACTCCGTTAGTTTTCCTAGATGAAACTAACACTACAATCAACTCCACGGTTGCACTTCAAGATGAGTTCCCTTTCCATATAACACGAGCTATCCATGCCGTTGTTGCTTCGCGAGTTTCATCTACTGGACATCTGCGCATACACCACTCCGTGACCACACATCAATGAACTTCTTAGTCAAATACCCATGATTTCTCAAAATTTCTAAACCAAAACCTCTAAAGCAAAAATACTTAAATGTACATACACCGCTCGAGAATGATGGTTAGGGATTATTTGGGTCGCGCTGGAATGGTGGTCGGGGGTTACGTGGGTACGGCTGTTTGGGGTGCTATGTGGGGGTTAATATGGGTCATGGTCGTGCTAGGCTGGAGGTGTATGGGGAGCTGTCGGTTGACGTCTGGGGGAGGCGTCGGCTCTGGAGTTTAAATATTGGCTCAAAGTCCGACAATAATTGAGTTTAAATAAGAAGAAGACTGCTTTAGTTGAGCCATCCAAGTCCTTAAAGAAGCTAAATAAGCTCTTCATAGATAGATTGTTTCGCTGGCTTCCTTCAAAGTATAATCTTCCACTTGGCTTTCCTTCAAAGCACAGAGCATGAGCGTGACAAGCACTTCCCGTATATGTCAAGGATTATGCTTTCCTTACCAAGACAAAAAAAAATATATGAAGCTAAATTTGAAAAATTTACATCCTTGAGCTTCTTCCTAACCCATTCCTGCAGCTCAAAGCTATAAGGGCACTTCCTTTCTGCTTCAGGCAATTCCCCCTGCACGGAAGACAAGAGACGCTTAATCTCTCGGAGCTGAGTGTCAACTCCCAATTGAGTACCCAGCTCCATCCGAAGCAAGTCATCCACGACGGCGGCTGCCATTTGTTCGTCCTTCTCCGGTGGAATGGGGATGGGGATGACGACGAATAGGCAGATTTATTGACCAAATCGAAAACCTGTTTTATTTATATTGATTGGTTGTGACATTTGCATCAACAACTAAGAGCCCCAACTTAATAAAATCATTTAACACAAATACGATTACCAATTGTGTGTCGATTTTAAAAAAATAATGTCATTTTCTTTGTTCTTTTTATTTTTATATTTTTAATTTTAACCTTTTTTCGTTCTATTTTATATTTTCCTTTTGCCTTTTGCTTTTTATTTGCCCTTTGTATTAGTATTTCTTTTTCCTTTCTCAAAATAACTCTAAGCAAGGTCTAGCTTATTGATATAGTAAGTTCCCCACGAATCTTTCCCCTTTTTAATTTTTATTTTTCTTCTGTATTTTTTTATTTTTGCTTTTATTTATACCTTTATAAAAAAATATATCGGCATCCTATTTCCATTTCTCTGTTCGATTATACATATGTGCTTTTAAAAGAATTTTATCTAAAAGTAAAAAACCGTACCCGATGGAAACTCAATTGTTTCTTAAAAAAATGTTCCGATAATTATTTCAACAGAAATACAAATGTTAGATTAAATTGGTCTTTAATTACTACACAAACAAATATTAGCTAAAATTCTAAAAGAGAGAACAAAAGTTAATAGTAAAACTATTTTTAATCAATCAAATGTGATGCATAAATAGCACCAGCAAACTCATTATATTTATGTTAACTATTACAAAATTATTTATCCAATTTCGCCCCCCGTTGGCATGGCTGAATTTTGAGCCGAAGTAAGATGGGCTTCAAAGCCTTAGCATTGCGGCTTACGAGCTATGAGGTTTAGGCGGGTGAGCATTTTCCGGAACTAGCGAGTACGAAGATATTAAGGTGAAGGAAATAACTATGAGGTCTGGATGTCTCGCCAAGAAGTCCATGATCCTAATCCAGGAAAGTCAAACGAGCATGAGACGGCAGGTGAGCGGACTTCAGGAAATTTAAGCGAGCATGAAGATGCCGAGGAGAAAAGAGATTCAAGCGAACGCAAGAAGATTGTCAAAGAAGCACATACTTTGGCAGCTGCGAAGGAGTCTCAGTATAAATGCAATTCTAAGACGATGTAAAGGTTCCCTTCTCAAGAACCACAATATTTTGGAAAAAATCTCATCACACTTTTTGAGTCGATGTGGTTAAGAAGGTGGTCACTTCCCAAGCTCTTTCTCGCTATGTCTTCACAAGTTTATTCTAATCCTTTATGGATTGGGGAAGAAGAGGAGAATGGTGAACGAGGAAAGAGGGGCATGTCAGGCGCCAAATGAATGAGGCGGCGTCATGTTGTTGGTCCATGATCTCCCCTTTATTTAATGCCCTCTTCTGAATAAAATTTACTGTCTTTTACTTAATTGCTTTGCTCAGATCGTCCTCAATAAATGTTTCTATGGTTTTTTTTAGCACGTTAGAGTTTAGTAAATTATAATTGTGACACTAAAGATCAGTTTCTTATTTGAGATTAGTGCTTTTATTCGCGGTTCGATTGAGTTAAATATTTTTGTAGGCTCTCCATGTTATGTCAGCAGAGTATGGATGACGTAGAATCATCTTGTGAGAAGATTTTGAAGTAAAACAAAAGCTTGCATCTGGTATGGTTAAGGTTCTCTTCATCAACGTGCTTGGCAGAAAATTTACAATATGTATTCCACTTTCACTGCTCTCGGGAAGGTGCAGCAATACACGGAACGGGATCGCTTCTTGTCTGTCACCGAGGTATTATGCCCCTTCTTAATGTGACATCTGATCCACTTTACATCAAAGACCCCTTTGTTTCTCTCGTTCTTGATATGTTCATTCCTGTGGCATGCATGCATTGCAGGCTATGGAATTTGGGCTCATCGATGGAGTACTCGAGACGGAGTACTGATATCTCTTTAGATGTTATACTACAATATCTATATAATGTTTAGGCTTGCTCTGCTCTGTTTCTTTCCTTTTGTTTTCTAAATGGTTGAATGAATCTGTCTCCTAGAGCATGTGAGAGGCTCCACCTCTTCTATTCCCATCTTCTTCTTGTTGTTGTTCCGTTTTTATTCTCCCCTTGGACTCTCCGGGATCTTATGCATAGGAATCTCAGAATATAGGAACCTGGCCAGGATCCTCGGAGAATTTGGAGTTCCATCATGACATTTCCTTGCTAATCCTTTGAAGAACTGAGTTATTTGCAATTCCAGAAGGAGAGCATTTCCGGCTTCTGGAGATGCGCTGTCATGCATTTTTTAAAGCTGCAAATTGGCACGGCAGTCGCCAGTGAAGTCCAGACAAGCACCGGCACGATGACATCCCTTTAGAGTACGTGTGGAAGGACCATTTTACTCGTATCTGACTTGCGAAGAGAGAGAAGAATCAGGACACAACCATTTTACTAGTGTTTGACCTGCGAAGAGCAAAAAGAATCAGGACACAACCTCTCACGTCGTGTTTCCTGGCAAATTGAGTGGAAAGGAATGGGACTGCAATTGTTGATTGTCGGACTAATGTAGTAACTTCATTTTATTGGTGAGCGTGAAATCTGAAGTTGGTGCTTACGGCCACAACTGCAATGGAAGAATTTGTCTATTTATGACCAGTGTGCACAAATCCAATCAATGAACATCCAGGCGTGGTTGGTTGTCATGAATACAAGCATAACAAGTCCTTTGATTTTCAGACTTCGTTTGATTGTCTATTCAGAACTTGCGAGCGGGCGTTATCCCTCCAGTTTGCAAAAGTGGGCAGCCGATGATGTTCATCTTCCAGCAGTAATCATTGCCAAATCTGGACATTCCGAGTGGCAAGGCTTTCAGCCGAGGGCAGTGAATCAGTTCGACGGACTCGAGGTTCTCAATCCACTCAGGTAGCTCCACCAGACTCGGACATGATCTAATGCAGAGAAATTTCAGAGTAGCAACATGAGATAGCCACTCCGGAAGATAGTCCAGTTTCAAGGCTTTGTAGATCATCAGGCACCGGAGGCTTTTTAGTCCTAGCAGTTCTATTGCCATGTTTCCCTGCTCATCCTTGGATTAGATCAAGCTCCTTACAGTTCCAGATGGAGAGTGTTTCCAGCTTCCCGAGATGACTGATTCCCGGCAAGAAAGTGACCAGAGAATGGCAGCTCCCAATGTGAAGTTCCTTGAGACTGGTAAGACCTCGAAGCCATTCCTCCGTCAACTGATCAAGAAGCTCAATATTCTCCAGACATAAAGTATTCAGTTTAGGAAGTTGACAAGGATGCCTGAATAACTCTTCTCTTACATTCACCGGAGTCAGCTCCATTAGACGTGGGATCATCAGCAGGGAATTCAACTTAGGGCAGTCCTTGATGCATAATGAAGAGAGGTTGCTGAAGGGCTCGGTTAAACTTTGTACGGGACACGACTCTATAAGCTCGAGATAGGGCAGACCTTGAATGGTCAGCAACTTTAGATGATGCAGATGGCCAAACTGGGGGAGATGCACACAATTTTCGCATCCGATCAATGCAATCTCGACCAGATTTGGCAAGTTAGTCGAGAGTAGAGTCATCCATATCGGATACTGGGTACCCCCGTAGTTGTACATTCTTAGTCTTTTGAGATTCGAGTGTGGCTGGAGCTTCTCTAATAAGGGCCTATTGTTTGGTAGATGCATGAATCATAATTACAAGGAATCCAAAGAGCTTTCTTATTTAGCAATCCTTCCAATCCGTAGTCCATGAACTCATCTTGATGATAGGCTAGGTTTGTGATTTTAAGGCTTCCTCTGAGATCATTCAGCTTACAAAGATCAGTGAGGTCAGAGAAATCAGCTCTTTTGCTCGAATCATCGGGGGGCAAGATGAAGTCAGTGAGTAGGTTGAGGCATTTCAAGTAGCCGAGTCCCCTTGGAATGCCATCGATGTAGAGATGCCTGAGAGCGGACAAGTTGTTCATGTCGCGGGCAATTCCGAGAAGGAAGAGCACCCTGAGAGCTTGAGGGTCTGCAAGTTCATCAGTCTAGTGATCGCAGGAGGAAGCATTTCGAGTATGCTGTTGCCGGAGAGATCAAGGTATCTCAGATGCTTCAGCTTCCTAACACGTTCTGACAACACACCTACCTTCAGATTGTGGAGATCCAACACACACACACGGTTTAGACAGGGGATGAAATTCTGGTACATGTCCTCCGGTAGGTCACAGGCCTCCATAAAATGAAGAAAGGTTCGCAGCTTCCTCTGCGGGAAACCGTACCATCTGGTGAATGTGGAGTATACTGTCGCTCATATTCCATCTGTGAATTATACTGATCTTCAGCCAGACACTCGCAACCGTCTATCGAAGGAGCAAAATGTACCGCATCTGGATGCATGGTGACCGATTTTAACTTTCCAAAAATATCGAATTTCTTAACTCGGAACAGCCCTTCCAGGAGCAGTAAATCCAAGTAATGGTAGGCGATATCCTGCAACGACCGAGGGTCATCTTCGTCATGGTCGTTGCTGTTGATAAATCCATGGGATATCCAGATATTTAATCCTTGGGGGAAGATCGTTGTAACTCTTCTTCACTCCTGGACGTGTTAAATCACTTTACGGTATGACGAGGAGGCCATAAGATCTCAAAATTCCTTAGCTTGAGATTACCAAGGAGCAGCTTTGCCGGCCTCGGGCTCGAGTCTTCAATTGATCTGACCAAGTTGGAGAAGGCAAAATTCTTTTGGTTAAGACGCATCAAGCATTGCTGACGCAATTATCATGGAAATTGCTCATAACTATAAATGGGAATTGGTTGAGAAGACGACCACGACTTCACAAAATAGGCAACCGACAGTTGGAGAGGAGGACTCCACTTGCGTTTCTTATTCGAAAACTAAAACAACATCTAGTTTTAGTTTTCTATTTTTTAAAAAATACTTTTATGCAAATTAATTTTTGTATTTTGTATTTTTTTTTACGATAACATGATATTTAACATATATTTCTTTTAACTTTTGAAAAAAAAATTTGGTCGTTTCAGTGGTTGAAAAGTGAACCTGTTTCCTATTACAAAAAGAGAAAATGGACGGTTTAGTTAAAAAAAAGAACAAAAGAAAAGAAAAGAAAAACACTAAAAGAAAATTTTCTTTTCGGTCCTTATATATTTTTGTCTCTTTTTATTATTTTCTTTATTGAAAAAGTAAAGAATCCTTACGTCCCTTGCCCGGAAACAAAATTAAAAAGCTTTGTTATATTCCTAATAATGCTTGTTACCGTCATTAATATGTTTTATTCAACCCCATACGGGCTCGGACTTGTGAGGGAGATTATAGACTCGAGCTTAAAATTCAAAGGAATGGGGCAAAAGCTCTTATCACTTTAACTATTAAATATCTTATGACTATACAGGCTCGCAGATGGTTCTGGAAATAATTTTAAGGCTCGAGTTCGGATCGTTTTTTGGTCTATCGGAGCTCGCGCTTTTCTCGAACGGTTTTTAAACAGTTCTCGAACGGTTGTGATTATTTACACTCGTGCCCTCGTTCATTGCAGTCTCACCTAACAATTATTTGTGTTTAATCATTTTTGTACTAAATAATTTCCACATTTTTTATATAATTTATTTGTAATATATGATTTCAGAGAAATTACTAAATAAATTAAAATAAATAGGTAGAAAAGTAAACCCGCAGACGACGACCAAGACTTAACAAAAAGACAACCGACAGACAGACAGAACAGACAGACGGGAGAATCCAAGAAAGAAAGAAAGAAAGAAATGGATCCTCAATCGGCTTCATCCTCTTCCGCCATCTCAAGGAACAACTACGACGTCTTCTTAAGCTTTCGAGGGATCGATACTCGTACCACCATCATCAGTCACCTCTATCTAGCTTTATGCAGCAAAGGCCTCTACACTTTCAAGGACAGCGAGGAGCTAGAGGCGGGGCAGAGGAGATCCGAGCTCTTCGATGCAATCGAGGGATCACGCATCGCCATCCTCATGTTCTCCGAGAACTATGCTCGTTCCAAGTGGTGCTTGGACGAACTCCACAAGATCATGGATCTCAAGGGTCAAGGGAAACTCACCGTTGTCCCGATATTCTACCACGTGAGTCCGAGGGAGATAAGGATGCACGAAAAGGACAACGGAGATAAAGGATGTTGTCAGATCGCGATGGAGGAGATGGAGGAAACCTATGGGAAGGATTCTGAGACGGTGAAGAGATGGAGAAAAGCCCTCTGGGAAGGAGGCGACTTGATTGGGTTTCCACTTTATCATGGGTAAGAGTACATTCGCTTTGAGGTTAAGAGCTTTTAGTGCGCAGCTGTTCTTTACGACATCGACATACCCATCTCGATTTGTATTACATACTTTCATTGTTGTTATTATTCCCTCCTAACAGACAAGACGAAGGCATTGTTGTTCGAGATGTCGTAGAAAGTGTCTTCAAGATACTGAATCGGGTGTCCCTGGAAGTCGCCAAATATCCTGTCGGAATAGACCGCCATCTCGCCGCATTGAGGCCTTTACTGCACATTGATCCGCACGTCGATGATGTCTGGATGATAGGAATCCTTGGACAAGGTGGTGCAGGTAAGACGACTATTTCCAAGGCCGTATGCAACCATATCGCAGATAGGTTCGATAGTTGGTGTTTCCTCCCAAATGTAAGAGAGACGACTTCGAGGGCCGGCCTTGCACAATTACAAGAGACCCTTCTGCATGAGCTGTTATTCGACAAGGGCTTGGATGTGTCCAGTGTGGATGCTGGTAAGCCGCTTATCAAGGAAAGACTCTGCAATAAAAGAGTTCTTGTCATACTAGATGACGTAGACGAGTGTAATCAGCTTGATGCATTGGCCGGAGACGTGAATTGGTTCGGCAAGGGAAGCAGGATCATTATCACCACAAGAAACAAACATGTGTTAACTTCGTATGGAATGGAGGTATATGAACTTAACTTATTAGAGAAGGAGGAAGCCGATCGTCTTTTTCAACTCCATGCTTTTGGTGAGAAGAAAGAGAAGATCAATGTAGATGGTGATCATATCAATCAATTCGTGGAATATGCGGGTCGGCTCCCTCTAGCTCTAGTAGTGTTAGGGGCGTTCCTACGTGGTAGAAGTGAATGTGAATGGGAGGGAAAACTGAAGGAGCTCGCCGTGAGTCCAGACTGTACGATAAACACCGTGTTGAAAATAAGTTTTGATGGACTAGAGGAGAACCATAGAGAAATGTTTTTGGACGTGGCGTGCTTCTACAAGGGATGGCAAATTGACAAAGTAGAGGCGATCCTTGATAGTTGTTGGTTTTCATCGTCGATAGGGTTAGCAATCTTAGTCGAACGATGCCTCATTACAATTGTTGATGAATGTGTCGAGATGCATGACTTGCTAGCGGCAATGGGGCAGAGCATCGTACGTGACGAGTACTTGAAAGGTAACGGAATGCTAAGCAGGGTATGGCTGTATGAAGACTTTCTCGATATCTTGTCTGAAGATCGGGTAATATACTTTCTCTCAAAATTTTTGCTCAGCAAATGAAATGAAATTTCGATTAATTCGGGTGGTTTCGTTATCCTCAGTTGATGCAGGAAAGGCAAGCCGTGAAAGGAATAGTTCTGGATTATTTCGGCGAACTTGACGGAGAGGAACTTGACGGAGAGGAACTTGACGGAGAGCTTATCAAATCTAATTCTCTAAAGGGTTTTAACAAGTTGAAGGTTCTCATATTCTGGAATAGATATGATGTTGTATATCCCGTCAATCTCGAAGGGCCGCAATGGTTTCCTCGTGAACTAAGATGGCTCCAGTGGCCTCATTACCTTGCGCCTGCCATAGAGTTTGATCCATCCTGTAAACTGGTTCACCTCTATTTACCGAGCAGCAAAGTCCGACAAATAAAGGCGAAGGTGAAAATAAATGTTGCGCGAGTTTTAGTCGATTAATTAGAAAATGTACATACTATATAATGTATGAGATTACGTAATGATTTTGGCAGGGATTGAAGGAACTTAAGTACGTGAACTTGTCCGATTGCTCTTCACTTGAAATGCTCCCAAACCTTTCCGGGTGTCGGAAGCTGGAGGATTTGAGGCTTGATGGGTGCACGAGTCTGACGAAACTCGACGAAGCAATCGGATCCCTAGAGAATCTTGTCTGCTTAAACCTTGCCCGTTGCAGTGAGCTAATGACGGTCCCTAGTTTGCTGAGATCGAAGCGCCTCAAAAGCCTTGATTTCTATGATTGCTTGAAACTCAAGAAACTTCCTGCTATCATGGAGGAGCAGAAATTCCTCGAGGTTCTACATATATCAAAAGCAGTCGTCAATGAACTACCAGATTCTATCAGTAATCTCGTAGCCGTGAAAAAATTGGTCTTGGATCATTGCCAGGAGCTCACCACTATCACCACTATTCCAAGCAGCATCTACAGAATGCAAGCTCTCGAAGAGATTCAAATCCATGGATGTAAGAAGCTATCAGTGTTCCCAAGAAATGACACGGTGGAAGGGACGGACGTCTTCGGATTCCCAAATCTTGTTTCATTTGATATAAGTCACTGTGTATTGAAGGATCTTGAATTTCTAGACGATCTTACTTGTTTCGAGACACTGAAGAACCTTGCCCTGTCTCACAACAAGTTTACTCGTGTGCCTGCATCCATAAGCAGGTTCAAGAACTTGGAATACTTGTGGCTGGACTGGTGCGATCGTCTCGTGGAAGTAACCGAGCTTCCGAATGTTCCCTACATCATTGTGGCCAATTGTCAGCATCTGAAAACTTTCCCTAGCCTCAACACATTTATTTGCAGGTCTCCGGAATCGTTCCGCGTGGAATTGTCTGGCTGCTGCAGTTTAGACAGCGGCTACATTGAGAGATCGCTGCAGTTTGAGGTATTCCCGGTTCAATGTCTCTCTCTCTCTCTCCCTCCCTCCCTCCCTCTCTCTGTCGTATTTGTGATGGTTTAATGATTGGACAACAGCATGTCCGCGGCTTTGTTGGAGCGGCACACGTTGGCTATCCCGGAGAGGAGTTTCCGAAGTGGGTGAAGTTCCAGACGAGAGATTGTCATTCGTGTTACCGTGTGTCGATACCCCCAAACATATCGAGGGATGATCTCTTGGGTTTGGCACTATTCATTAGTTTCGATCCTAAATCTTTCCATTGGCAGAGCGCGTGGACAGTAGATGTCAAGATCAACGGCGTGCCCCTTTTCTCGTCCGTGAGATTGAACCTTATTGCTGGTGGTGGTGTTCATTCTTCGTTCTTTTACATTCCCGGCAAACCAATTGTGAAGAGAGATAGTTGTGGCATTGCTGTGGAGTTGAACGGACTTGACATCGTGTACTTGGAGATTGCAGCAAAATGTGTGGAGCTCCGAAGGTTGGGGATTCATTTGCTGTGTGAGCGAGAGGAAGACGATGACCTCATTAAGGTCTGTAGAGACGAAGAAGATGATGATGAGGGTGAGGGTGATTCTACTTGATCTGTTTGTCTGTGTTTGTTTGAATTGGTTTTATGGATTGGATGGGATATAATCCGTTAGGTTGACGGTCTCCGAGCTTAGTACAAATATTGTTTTAGCGACAAATGGATTTGATGTGGACTTAAAAGGAATGAAAGAAAGTAAAATTCCTTACATGTCAAACAGAGCCAACCACCAGTGTGATTCTTTTTGCATGGCAGCCGAGGAATACACATATGGCGGGTTCTACGACTAGCGTGAGGGTCAATGGATTGATGGCCGATGGCAGGTGGAGGTGGCGATCGTGGTCTGGCTAGCGCATTTGTTTGCCTCCATTTTCTCCGTTAGCACAAGGAATAGATTTGCTGTTGCTTCGATCAGCGGCCACGCTGATCAGAGTGGAAGGTTTCTGCACCAACCGGGGATGAGAATAAACACTGTCTCTTATACACATCTAGATGTGTATAAGAGACAGCAACAAGTTTACTCATGTGCCTGCATCCATAAGCAGGTTCAAGAACTTGGAAAAGTTGCGGCTGGACTGGTGCGATCGTCTCGTGGAAGTAACCGAGCTTCCGAATGTTCCCTACATCATTGTGGCCAATTGTCAACATCCTGTCTCTTATACACATCTAGATGTGTATAAGAGACAGGTATCATTCGATATGGATGGCCAAGGCACCGGCTGAAGATTCACAGCAACAGAAGTAGCAGTGGAACCATTTTGTTTACACGGCAAACCGACATTTTGGGCTTTCACTTTTGGGCTTCGAAGGCCTAGAAGACCTAGAGTGTTCGTGATGGGCCAGCATCAGTGGAGGGGATGGTCACGTCAATGAAGGTTACGCCCATTTCGGACCCAGCTCCATCCCTCGCAATAACTTCCGAAGCAAGTCATGGACGACGACAACCACAACGGCAGCTGCCATTTCTTCCTCCTCCAGTTCTCTGCTTGTAATCAATTTTCAGGCATCTGGGGCTAATGATTGATTGGCGTGGGTGCCCCAACATAAATAAAACCATTCACTCGGTTTATGTCTTTAGGAAAGAATTGCACTCATGAATATCTTTTAAATTAGAGTTTTGCTTTTCATAATTTCAGATTTTGGAATCCATGCTTTCTTAAGCTTTTTTGTTGAATCCATGGCCCCCAAATCCCACTAAATGCATTTTACATTAGAAAGCTCGAATTTCTCTTTTCTAAAAGAATAGCTTTACAGTTGGACAAAGTTTGAATTAAAAGAACAAAAATCTAAAGAAGACAAATTATGAGGGCAAATAAAAAGATATTGAAATAGCTTGGAAATTACATTTTGACAGTGCACGGATTTTTGTATTTTCTATTTAGGTGTAGCTCAAACTTCATAAGTTCATTGTATCGAAATACTGTTCATATACGTATACGAACTCGAACGTACATGCCTCGATTTTTATTCACGCTTAAGTTCTTCCTATATGTATGAACTGTTAAACCACATGTATTAAAAATGATGAGCACATGTATGAAGAAATGTCTGACACCACATTTTAGACCGGTAAAGAAGTTGTGTAGAGCGGAACACAATCGTTGAAGAAATGTCTTGATGGTTATTCCTTTTTCCGACGAGTAGAAAATTTGGACTTGAAATCATTATCTCGCGGATACATTTGACATGGATTGAGCAATGTCGATCCTCATCGAGACCTCCTGCTCGTGGCAATGACTGCAAAAGACGCGAGCAGGAGGAACGTCAGGGATCCGAGCAGCGACAACACAAGGGAGACGGCCACCTTGTCGCAGAACTTCCCAAAGACGTCGCACACCTTCGCCCACCTCACATGCGAGTTACCCTCCTTGCCCATCACCCCGATGGCCCCAGTGGCCCCACCGCTCGCGGCCAATAGCACCGCAATGACGATGTCGCCTACTATGACCGCAGACGAGGCCAAAGGTTTCTTGCAGATGACAAGGATGAGTGATAGGGCCACGTAGGTGCACGCGACCGCGTTCGCCACGACGAAGAACCTGCACGGCCGATCAAGTAACAACTAAAACATACATCCCATACGTAAAAATCCAGTCTTATCCATACGAGCAGAAGAAATGAATGCTACTGGAACTGGAACTAATATTAAATATACACAGGTGGAAATATTAGATAATATATAGTTTTAGTGGACAGCTAAGATAGAAGAGTTAATTACTGGTTGGCTTTGGTTGGTAATAATAAATGAATGCGTTTGGTCATTTAGGTTGGATGTGGGCAGTTGGAGGAAAACACACTTCCTATGGGATCCCAAAATTTTCTCATAATGTTTTACTCCATATCAAAGTTTATGGAACCTCTTAATTATATAAAAAAAAAAACAAAAAAAAGTAATTTTCTAAAAATATTTAAAAATTCATAAACAGGTTCAAAATTTTAATACATCTCAACCTAGTGAAGCTTAGTCCAACACTCCAAGACTCCTATTATTGAATAATTTTTATTTCTGGTAAAATTTCGTTACTTGAATTACTTTAAAAGATAGTATTATTTCTTATGTGGTTAAGAACTACCTAAAAGATATGATTTTTATATACAAATTTTAAGATAATAATAATCCATGTGATAATTCTTCTGTTCTTCCTAGAAACAGTTTTGTTTTTGTTTTTTTGGCATATATAATTTGTTAGTGTGTGCACTTATGTGCCAAGACACTTTAATGTATTTATGGATAAATAATTAATAAAGGCGAGTATTTATCATGATTATTTTACTTTTCTGCACGTAAAATTATTAATGATAAAGTCCCACAGATTAATTAGTATATTAATCTGAAATAGTCCATGATCGGATAGATGTTTAGAAGGGACATAGACATCTAGATTATCGCTAAGTGTAACTGAGGTCAAGATAGACCAAGGGATAGTATATCTAAGTTATACTTAGGGGTACCCTAAGATTAGGATTACTGGACACGACCCGTTTAAGAGGATACCACATATTAAACATCATTGGTCAATCCTCTTTATGGACGAGTGTAAATAATCTTTTGACTTGAGACCTTCATTTATTCTATACGTGGAGTTTGCGCATTTTGACGTCGTTAAAAGCAGTCTTTAACCGGACTGTGAGTAATACGATTGTTGGGTGTGTGACAAAACGTAGAGAGAATAGTGTTGAGTCAATATAGGATTCATCGCTCTCTTGGATTAGAGAGTTGACATCCAGGCCACTTGGTAGAGATATTAGTGACTCTAAAATCCATGGCCATGGGAGGAATGTTATACATTCAAGAGAGTCTATTATATCTTGGTAATCAAGTAAAACAATTAATTCGGTGATGATGTATTTTTGCGCCGAATTAATTGGGATGTCGGTTAGATGAAGAGATTGAATTACACAGTAATCGGTTTATAGTGGTTTATTATTTATAACATGTTCGGTCATCCGGCCAGTTTTTTGATCAACTCGTGTTTACTGATAAGATAGGGTTACACCTTTCAAGAAGGTCACCATTATCGAAGTTTCTGATGCCAGTTGAAGAATCATTCGATATGGATGGCCAAGGCACCGGCTGAAGATTCACAGCAACAGAAGTAGCAGTGGAACCATTTTGTTTACACGGCAAACCGACATTTTGGGCTTTCACTTTTGGGCTTCGAAGGCCAAGAAGACCTGGAGTGTTCGTGATGGGCCAGCATCAGTGGGAGGGGATGGTCACGTCGATGAGGTTGTACCCGGACGGTATCGATCGAGTGATGAAGGACGCCAACGGGTTATTGGATCGATGCTGTACCAGGAACATGTTTAAAGGGATGACATCGAGACTGAAGAAGACGAAGGATGATGGAGTGTCCATCGACGGAGTCACATGGCCACCGATCCTGGTGTCTTAGGCAGTAGTCGATAGTTAGTTTTAGTATAATAAACACGTGTTAAATATGATTAGGCCAGCGGTTATTCTAGTTATGTTTATAAACAATTTGCATCGGGTTGATTGTAAGACACAACAATCATTCTATGACCCCGAAGATCTACCTAATTGTCAATTGATTATCCATAATTGTGTTAAGAGTTGTATTCATCGTCCTACGATGACTGTAAGTGTTCTTGTCTTAGTGAATTCTTGTGTTCATTTACTTTTGTTTACATTGTTGGCAGCCACATTTCCATCACATTTGTGATAGTCCATGTTATATTGCGACGTGTTTTGTAACGCGAACACGTTTTTGGCGACCACAGCGGGAGTCGAAGACGAGTTTCGTGTGTTTCACGGAATGCCAACCACCAGAAGTGCGGCTAACAGAATGACTGACACTCGTGTTGATTCTGAGGCGACTTTCGGAGTAGGCCAGAAAGTCAACATTGGCCAGAATCGTCGAAATGGGCAACAAAATGCCCAAAATCTAGGTAGCAAAATGCCCAGAACCTTGGGGATCAGAACGCTCAGAACCATGGACAACAAAATGTCCGAGTGTAGGAGCAAGAAAACGCCCCAACATCGAACGCCCCACCACATGTATATGAGGCCGTCCCTTTGGATGTGTTTCTTCAGATGCAGGCGAAGTACCATGAAAACTTCCTAGAATTGCAGAAACAGTTCCAAGGACTTACTCTCAAAATCGATGCTGAGTATTCCCCTGAGACTGCGGCCAGAAGAGCGGCAATCCATAAAGGAAACGCATGGTAAGTTTCGATCATGAGATTGCCCCTGATCTCATACATCTAACCTAGGATTATCGACAGGCTTAACCAAGCAGACCGTGAGAGTTCCCTGATGATCAGGATGAATTTATTACACCTAATCGATCCCAGCGTTACGATGACTTCGTCGATTTATATGATGATGGACAGGATGTCTACAGGCCACAGGCTTATGCACCTTCTCATCATCGACGCGAGTGCCATCATAACCGTTCTACTGTCGAGAACCCTCCTCACGGACCGCCGGTGGACAACCAGGTCCCAAGGAGGAACCTTTTCGGTGAAACTCCTAGGAATAGGCTCGTCGGCGATTAGGATGTCGAAAGGAACACCTTAGACAGGGAACTCCCTATAGTCCCCATGATGCCCGTCGATGTTGTTGGCCATAGGGACATGATCACCCGTATCGTCGAACAAATGGTCCCTGGTGCTGTACGTTGAGAGAAGGTTAACCTTTACAGAACCCCTTATCCTAAGTACATCGACCGGAATTATCCATACCCGGGGGGCTACAGGATCCCTGATTTCACACGCTTCTCTGGCGAAAATGAAATGACATCGATAGAGCACATAGCTCGATTCACCCACCAAAGAGGAGAAGCATCGAACAACGACCATTGGAAACTTCGAATCTTTCCCTTTTCGCTTACAGGACTTGTGTTTACTTGGTACATCCATCTCCCGCCGAATTTAGTTCAGAATTGGCAGGACATGCAGACCCCCCAGTTTATGCAAGCCTTTGCTACCCTGACTCGACCATTTCGCTGGTTGAGCTGACTAAGATGCGGCAACAACTTGGAGAACTTGCAGCGACGTTCCTGCAAAGATTCCGAAAAGCTCGACTTAGGCGTAACATAGCGGTCAACGAAGAGGAGGTGGTTTACATTGCTCAGGTGCCTTGGGCATTCTATTCGTAAGAAAATCCAAGCAGAGAAGTTCAAGGATCTCTATGAACTCGCTCTGAGGACCACCAAGTACGAGAATTTGCTCATAGAGGAGTTGAGAGACCGCACAACCAACCAAGTCGAAATTGCGACCTTCAAAGTCGATATGGCGGAGTCTGTAAAAGGCGAAGCCACTGTTGTGATCTTCTATCGAAGAAGAATTTCAAAGCTAAGGTATCTCAAAAGTCGAATGAAGAAAGGAAATATTCATTCGATGTTAAAAGGGCTTATGAGATCTTCGATTGGCTACATCAATGGGATCGAATCAAACTGAAGTCGGGTCATCGACTTCCTCAGACTGATAGAGAGAAGAAGAGCTACTGCAAGTGGCATGGGTCGTTCACCCATGCGACATGCGATTGCCTTACCTTCAGAAACCTTATACAAGACCACATCGAAGCTAAAATCTTGCATTTCAAAGAGTATAAAGAATCATCTTCTGTCAATAAGGAGCCTTTTACTAATTGTGAAGTGCACACTTTCTATGTTAATGTCATTGATATAGCTCGCCGTGATTTTCAGGATCCCAATGTCTCTGGAGAGACCTATGTGGTCAACAAGCTGTTCAAGAGACTCCTGAATATTAGAGTTGTTTCCTGCCCGGTGACTGCATCGATGCTGAAGAATGAAGTATGCTGATGGCACAGGGACAAAACCCACACCACTGACAAGTGCGTCACTTTCAAGAAGTTTCTGCAGTCTCGTCAAATGAAGGATTGGTTCGATCTTACTCCTAATCGGGATGTCTCAAAGGGAGCCCCCCAAATCGTATAATTGATACACCAAAGGTAGGGGATCTTCTTCTGAGGCTCACAAGGTTTTTCCTCCCAGGGGGTATGCTCCTCAAAAGCCGAAGCCGGTGGCCTGTCGTCTCGAAGAGGAGCTGGTTCCACTTGCTGCTACTAGCGATGCAGATTCTTCTGCTAAGTCCAGCGACCTATTGAAGTGGGACATTAAGAGAGGCAACGTCAAGGACAGGCTTCGACCCCCTCCTCGTCTCGACGAACAGGCTATCAGGGATGGACCTCCCATTGCACAATTCCTAGAGAAGGCTGACACTTGCAATCGATGCAAGCCCATCCTGACCAACAAGATACTGATCTCTCAATTGTGTCAACTTTGTTCTTACAACTATCTTCAGAAGCTGATAGTGATCTCCTCTGTCGACACTAACAAGTTCTTAAAACTAACAATTTTGACATTGTCATCGTCGATCAAGCAATACAAGGTATAATCGAAACAAGTCCATTGTAATGTATGCCTGTTTTTCTTTAGAAAAAGACTATCGATCAAGTGGAAGGATATGATCCCCAAGTTGAACAGTTTGTTCAGGTAACCCCTGAGTATTATCAAACGTCTCGACGATGTCATGTTCTAATGATGGTGAATGGAAGCAGGTGTCTGATCCACTGACCCAGCTGCCGGCTAAGAAAAGTAAGAGAAGAAAGGAGAGATGTCGAAGAAAGGCAGAGGAAAAGCGACAAAAGTCTACTGACCCCGGAGTGATCGGAGGACAGACGGTCGACTATGGAGATCTGCCTATGGTCGATGAATTTGTTCCTTGTAATGATCCTCCAAAGGCTAATCAAAAGCAGATTGAGGATAATGAATCCGAGAATACCTTCGATAATTCTGATTACAATCCAATCCGATTCGACGTTCCGGTCGACACGGTAGAGTGTAACGTCATAATGTTACCCTCTGAATTCGCGAGATCAACGATTGACCCGGCCGTCCTGGGTATGCTTACTACTTCGACTCCTCGTGTTGTTCGTTGCCCATAGGCTTCCCGGTAAACTGGTTTCTTAAACCCAGCTCTTCGATGAGATCCCAAATGCAATCATTATACATCGAGGCTGAGTTCAAGGGAACCCTTCTAAAGAAGGTCCTCGTCGATAATGGCGCTACAGTCAATGTAATGCAATTACGTACCTTTAATACTTGGGGTATGAAAAAGTACACATTGCGCACACTGATGTTAGCATAACAGGCTTTAATGGCCTGATGTCGAAGTGCGTAGGAGTGTTCCCAATCCGGTTGAAAGTGGGTCGATCTAAGATGAATATAGTTTTCTTCATCATTGATGTCGATTTTCACTGCCCTCTTAGGTCGAGATTGGCTTCACAAGGCTGCAGTTATTCCCTCCACTCTCCATCGGGAGCTTATGTTATGGCTTGATTCCGAGGTCGATGTTGTTAAAGCTGATTCAACCATTAATACATATATTGATCCTGTTTAAATTCTTACAGGGAACATTATTGGCACGGTCAATGATATGAGTCTGAAGATGAGGTACGCTTTGGGAGATCTCAATGTTGGACCTCTCAGGGAATCCACTAGAAAAGACGCAATGACGAAACCACATGAAAGGAAAGTATCAAAAACACTACTTTGCTTTTTCATTAATGAAGTTACATGAGCGAACTTCATTCATACTCTAGAAGAAACAGATCACATGAACTCATTTGTTTCTTCACTGCTTGTTTGATAGGTACATGAACATCCTTATACAATGGGCATAAGGCAAGAGTAGCGTTTCGTCAATCCATTGATTCCATCGGACGAAGTCGCATTGACGAAAAGACATGAAAGGGATTATTAATCCAATTTTAAACACTCTCTACAAAACAAGTTACAAGAGCTCACTTGTTCTCAGCCTTTGGCATTTGTAGGTGCATGAACATGCATTTCGAACAAAGGCGAGGGCGGTCGGGTGGAAAATTTCGAACCAAAGCATCAAAATTGCCTTTGTTGTCACCAAGAATGACCATACTAAGAGGGAGTATCATTTACACTGTTCGTTAACAAAATTTCTTATCATTCCCCGGACGGAATCATACCACAATTTCCCCACACTAGATTCTGTTACACCACATACAATTATATTTTTCTAAAACGACCATCAAGATGGACATATCTATTTCATTTCCCCAGGGGATACGTTACCATTATCTCCCAAAGCGAGAGTCGAAGCACATGAGCTAACTCCGTCTCAGTTCGTTGTCAATTGTGTAGGCACATGGACATCCACACAGTAAGGTACAAACTCCTAGGTAACGACGTGGGTGGTTGGGTGGAAGTCGTTTCGTCTAATCTCAAGGAACATGACCGGGGCATAAAAGTGCAAATGATTTCCCCGCGAAACTTGCACAAGAGCACCACATCAGTATGACATCTCCAAAGAGGTTTACTTACCTGAACCTATTCACTTCTTAAGCTTTTGTGTGCTAATTTGCATACAATTCGAAAAGATTTTTGACAATTAGAATGCTTTTGAGCGAAAGTGGAGAAGGCAAACCCCCTCCTAAACACCTACCCTAGAGTGATGAGTTCAAACACTATGACATTTCACATGCAAATGTCCGGGCGGATAACGAATCCTTTGACAAAAGATGCTCAAACCGGGATGAGAACAAGCATTTCTTCTTTACCCTAAACATAAAACATCGACCATTGCTAACCCCCTCCGAGCCAAAATTTGAAGTTTTCTGTATAGACTACGCCTTCCGAGTTTAACGATTACCTCACATTGAGGTTAACGGAGATCTTGTAGTCAGAAACCAAAAGCACTAAACTATAGAGACGACACTTCCTCAAAGTTCAAGAGAAGACGCACAATCAACGGACAAGCCTGCTAGTTGAGTTGTCCCTAAGGACGAAATTTCCCCAACCACACTAAGGAGTACGGATATCCAAAGAGTCTAAAGCATCTATAAAATACCAAGAGAATAACAAGAAAAGGAAAATGGGGCAAATCCATGTTGAATGCCAAAGAAAAACCAGAGAGCGCAAAGACAAAGTTTTCAAAAGCAAAGCGCAAGATGAAAGTCAAAGAGAAAAATAAAGCATCAGGGCCGACATTGACGGTCGCAAGAACAAATGTGTCATTTTTTCAACAAGACAAGAGAAGACACTTCCCAAAACGGATCATTAATACCTAACAGTGAGCAAACTGTTCATCCCCAACGGAACACCTCAACTGGCGAGCTGTTTGAAAATGGAGAATTCGTTTGTACGGTGAAGCCTCTTCCACCCAATACCTTCTGATGAGTTCCTTAGACTCATTCTTTCAAACGATAAGTTTAAGCCTCCAATCTAAAGGCCTTATGCCAAAGCTACATTACAACCATACAGAAACTCCTTCGATTGGTACATGAGCATCTAAACCAAAAGGAATTTTAAAATCTAACCAAGATGGATTTCCAAAATAAGAGTGAACCATGATAAGTCCTTCTCCAATCTAACTCAGAAACAATCTTTTTTTAAGTTTCATCAAAATGAAACATGTCATACAATATTGTTTGATTATCTCAGTATTTTAAGGGGTCTCGTTTATTACTAATAACTTTCTTGTTAAGATTCCAAAGTGACCAAAGGGCAGGTCGATCAAGAGTATCTTGAATTCGCAATTTGAGGTATCTATGATAGCTTTGTGTGAAAATTTTCTCAAAAAATTCTCTAGGGGCAAATGTAAATACCCCAAATCGTGAATTATCCTATGGCAGCATGTGCTCCTGTGCGGCACGATCACGTCCAGCAGGCTTCCGCAAATTTAAGGAAATTTGGGATATCTCTGATCCTAATTTCAAATCCAACCCCCGAATTTTGTGCCCACAAACAAGTTTCGGGATTACACTCTGTGACTCCCTCGTTCCACATTTAACGCAGAAAAATCTGCCCCTTTGGAAATCGATTCCCATGAAAATCCCTCACCGAAATCGGGGGATATGAGTGAAGATCCTCCATTTTTCTTTGGATGAGGACCAGAGACACATCTACAAAAGGAGGGAGAAACAGACAGATAGACAGACGCTTCCACCTTCAGACGCTCCATCAGCCGTTTGCAACCGTCTCCAGCCACCCCCAAGGTAGGTCTAGTAACATCCATGGAGAACCCCCCGCGTCACCAACTCAAATCCATGTTCTCGAGGTCTTGAAGTTGTATCAGCATAGCAGGAGTCGCGCCAGCAACGGCGACCTTCTGGGATGCCGAATGAGTCACTTACCTCGCCGTCTGCAGGACTAGAACACATCTGACCCGTTTCTTTCTACCAGATGCTTGTTTAAGCTTCTCATGGTCAGACCCATGGGAAGCCTTCTTGTTGTTTTGATTTCTCTTTCTTTACATGTGTAGGACCAATAGCAGAATTCCCAGCACTAGACGTGTCCGTCGTCCCCCGACCAGCTGGACCCATCGTAACGTCCCCCGACCAGCAGCAGATGGACACTAGTGGCCATCACACCAGCAACCGAGCACCAAGTCAACCCCAAGCACCGGCTCCAAAGCTGCTGTTTTCAGCAAAGTCTGCTGTTTTTCCCGGAAACAGTTTTGTTTTTTGTTTTTTGGCATATATAATTTCACTCGAATGCTATTGCTACGATAAAGCGGCAAATATATCAAAAAAAAAAATATACATATCCAATATAGAGAAGAGACAAAGGGGAAAACTAACAGTAACGCGGACAGCTTAAGCCACACGGAGTGAAAGAGGGACAGGGAGAGACTTACACGAAGGCGGAGAGGTAGTGCCACTTGGCGTGGACAGGGGCGTCGAGCGGCGGCAGGCTCGGGGTCAGCTGAAGAGAGACAACCTTGGTCTGCTTGTCTAGGCCAAGGATGATGGAGGCCACCAGCGTGAGGGCAAGGGCGAGCAACCTGAGGCCGACTTCCCAGGCCTTGGCTCCTCCTCAGGGCACGACACCGGCGTCCTTCGTCGTCTCCATGTGCGAGAGGTGCGATGTTCCTGGATGGTAGAATAGGGATGGAGTGTGTTTTATATACAGAGGTAAGGAATGAGCTGGGGTTTGGCGTATTGGGTTTTGGAATTAAATAGTGGGGAAGCGTGTGAAAAGAGAACAGAGACGGGTGGAGTTATATGAAGAAGCTACCCCTTTCACATTTAATTCCAACGACAAATTTATTCAATATCTTATTCGAGGGCATCGTATTTAAAATCGTATGAGCTATTAATTTATTACATTGAATTTTCTTTTTATGGTATCTTGATAAGGTGGGGGAAAACAAGTCCAGCTGGGTCGTTCGTGCATGGGTGTGGTTAGTGTGTTTTCGATACGTCCTAGTAGAAGATATTTAAATGATGCTACTACGTTATTGAATGATAGTTAAGCAAGAAAATCGGTTTACCCTCATCTCCATCCATATTTTTCGAGCTCACCATAAACAAAGCCAAAACCTAGTGACGAGATCTAAGACTATGGATAAGTGATGACCAAATTCTGTGTGTAAACTACTGACTTTTTTCAGCAAATGAGAAAAAAATGAAACTAGGTCGGATCATTCGTAGGGGGTAGAAACAACAACAACAACGACGACGACGATGATGATGATAAATGGCCATTGCCGACTTTCAGTATGAACAAGCACGATGGGGAGGACTTTTGACAAAAATCGTGATAACTTTTGTTCGGGCATGGGTGTGTACGTGAAGTTGGATGTCGTCACTCGGACAACACGCGATTCCAAGAAAATACAAGAGTTTTAGTAATAATTTAAGGAAATAATCTCAAATGAAAGAAAGCAAATTACAAGGTCCTTTCTTTCATCATCTTTGACCATCTCCAATCTCCTTCAATGCGAATGGGATGCTCCTGGCGTTGCCCTCGTTTCTAGGATTTAGGTTACTAATTAGCATTGGACGCGAAAATATTTCGAACATCCATTTTCGAAATTCTTGAAATAATGTCCCGAACTCTATTTTTTAAGCCGGATCTGCTTATTAAGGAACTCGACTTTTTAAAAATCGTGTTTGAGACACTTGTGAATGCGAACTCGGGTTTATAAAAGTCGAGTTCCTTAATAAGCAAATTCGACTTTTATAAAGCCGAATTCATTGCATTATACCCCGAAACACAAAATATTTTCACGATCACCACTAATTTGGATCCTCATTTCTAGTATTAAAGGAAAAGACTGTCTTGTTTTTCTACAATTCATTTATCTTATCTTCATTTTCTAAATTTTTTTTATGAAACCTCTCATAGTTTCCAAACACGTGATGATGACCACGGAGCAGTTCCCACAATATCCTCTAAAAAGCTTGTCCTTGATCTGGATGTAGAAAATGTGTCTCTACTATCCCATTTAGGATTTTCAGAAAGCTACTATTTTAAAATATCAAAAGGGGAATATCATATTATAAACAACACCTCCAATAACAAGATGTATATATTATTAGATGGGAAAGGCGAGGTGTGCGAGTGTGGACGCAGATACCAACCGGGTAGTCATGGGCTGATCCTCCATTGATATATTATTTTAGGGTTCATTTATCTTCCTTCTTTTCTGGGTTTCCACTCTATCAAAGAAAAAAAAAGATCATGATTAACGGTATTAGGATAAAATTTTATGAGATTTTTGTTGGGGTTGTTGGGAAAGCTTTGGTTATATAATTTTTATATATAAGAAGACGTGACTAGTGTATTTTCTTATTTTAGAATATATTTAAATTACATTTAGTAACATTAATAATTATATTATATGTATTTATAAGTTAAATGATTTAATTTGAGACATATCATATCAATTAAATTCCAATAAAGAAAAGAAGAGAAGCTCTTTTATACTTTACTAATAATTGTCAGAATCAGTAGGTGGCCCCCCAATTGCTTAAGGTAATGTTGAGGAACACATAAACACCGCGAGAGGTTCGATCCGTAAATGCTAATCCGGTTCCAATCTTGTCTCATGTTTCCTATCAATATAACCACTGCCACGGCTTAGTAAATGATTATATCCTCATGAATCATACGGGGGGGAGACTAAATTCTGTCTCTGCTAACTTACTAACCTTTTTCCAAGGAGGATGAGAAGACAGAAGACTTGACTGGTGATCATTCCTTTTGGGGATAACATTAAAAGAAAAAAATGGCAGCACATCGGGGACTTTTGAATATTGATGGATGGGGCATGCATGTCATAAGGGACAAAGACAGCTAGCTGCTTCTGTATGTAGGAAACCGCGTATGGTCCATTGATGTTTGCTTAAAAACATTTATTCGACGTCGGGGAAAGGCTCCCAAAGACGAACTCTTGGTCATGTTTTCGCGGTGGTTCGATATGGTTGCTGATGCGTAGGCAACATGGCCCATCTATTCCACATTCACATGTAGGACGTCCAAGGGTTTACCGATTCTTTTTCTTTTCATTATTATTGAGAGATAATAATATCTTACTAAGCAATATAAAGCAAGCTTCTACCTAATAGTTTAAGCTTTTATGTCAAATGATAAGGTCTCAATTTAGCATCGTGTTGAGTATCCCACACAAAATCCCCAATATATGGCAAAATGGGCAAGAGAAATACCTCTGCATGGTCATGAAAATATTTTGTACTTTTGGGGAGTCATTTATTTAGGGTAAAGGTAATAATTTTCATATAGGTAACGGTTTTTTCTGTACAATTCTAGCCTGGTTGGTTCACGGAAGGAGTTAATGGGGTGTTTGGTTTAAGGATTCGGCTATGGAATGGAATGGACGATTAATCTTATTTATTTCCTTTCTCTTATCCTTTTTATCTCATTCCCTTCCTTTTCATTTCATTCCATTTCCTAAATTTTAAAGAGAATCGGAAGTAATGGACATTCACTCCCTCATGATAATGAATGTCAATTCCATTGCCCATTCCATTCTCTTCATCTTCTCATCTTCTTCCTTGACTAAACACACTTTTTTTTAAACAACTCACTTTCAAATCATTATATTTTTTCTCTATTCCCATTTCGTTCCAACTGGAATTCCATTCCGGATACCAAACAGACTATTAATGTATGGGTTTTAGATTAGGTGGAAATGAAATGTTGGGTATTGGGGACATCTCATGGACATTTTATTTTGCTTATGTCATGTCGCAGAAAGCTTTTGGAATTGGTACGTGCTTGATTTGCATCGCTTAGATCAACCACACCAAAGTTTGGAATGCTTAGATTAGCAACACAAATATTTTACGTGTATGTAGAATAATTCGAGAGTTTTGTTTAAAAATAAGGTCTCGTTCGGACACTGAGATCCCCAATTTTTTCAGACGAACTCGGCGTTTTTAGGAGTATTATTTCTCGAATTTTAAAGGTTATTATCCTATTTAGCAAAATATTTTCCCAACAAACATTATCTAGTAACAAATCTCGAATGATTCGAACATTCACGAAGTAGTAGTCATTTGTCTTCTTTTAAAACTTTCGCGCATGATTTTTGAAGATCTTTTGGCTTCTTCTTCTTCTTCTTCTGTTCTTCCCCACTCTTTCTTCCTTTTATATCCTTTTTCCTTTGAAGATATTTGGAATATATATTTCTTTTTCCTCCCCAATCGGATAAGACCAATTCTTCCAACTCAAGAAGATTCCTCCCCAATAATGATTACAACAAGGCATGGAATGAAAGCGAAAAAAATAATAATACGAACGAATTACAAAGGACTTGTAGCAAAAAATACGCCCATATATATCTCTATCTCTATCTTGGTTGATTGAACAAGTTCTAAAGTTATCGTTTTATTCTCATAGGAATAACCCTTAGATCGATCCACTTTCTTAACACGTGCTTCTAATTTTTCCTATCCTATTGTTCTCATATATATTATCTTTTTAGAAAACATAAAAAAAATATTTATATAATTTATGAAATTCTAAATCATATGTTCTCAATACACAGTATTATTATTATAAGAGAAAAGGTGAGTGATGATTTTGTAATTATGAGATGACCGTACAAGGAACACATCAATCTGCCCCTTAAAGATTTTAGAGGAATATCTCACTGACCTTAATAGAAAAAAAAAAGCAAATTCCGAATAAAATTAGATGCATTTTTTATTCATATAATTAGTTAATAATTTTTTATTAAATTTATCTAATATTAGGACAGAGTGTTTTTGAATATTACGAAGGAAGATGCATATAGTTAATACCGTACCTTACTTTTTATAGTGGAAATTGGGCAATAGTCTTTTTCACAATCTGGGAATACTATCCGGATCGAGAAAAGGTAACTTACAATATATTTAAAATAAATATTTAGCTCTAAGAATTGGAACATTCTCAACTTTATTTTCATATTTTCTACTCCTTTTTTCTTGAAGAAATATTGTGAGAAAATCATCCACAGATCTTGATGAAAATCTCTATATAAACCCTGTCATGGCTTCTTCTTCATCTGTACCCCACATCCAAACCAGCTCAGTCAAAAACCCGAGTAACCGGTAAACCGCTCTCGAAGGTTTGGCGATCGTCCTCAACATGGCCGACAAGGTTTCCAAGATGGTGAAGGAGAAGCCGGCGGTGATTTTCAGCAAGAGCACCTGCTGCATGAGCCACACCATCAAGATGCTCTTCAGCGACTTTGGAGCGAACGTCACTGTGTACGAGCTTGACGAGATGCCCAAGGGGAAGGAAATCGAGCAGGACCTGGCCAGAAGGGGCTACAACCCCCCCGTCCCGGTGGTTTTCATAGGAGGCGAGCTCGTGGGCGGGACAAACGAGGTCATGAGCCTCCACATCAACAGGTCCTTGGTCCCCATGCTTAAAAGGGCAGGTGCATTGTGGGTCTGAAGGATTGATGATTTCCATCTTAATCGTCCCTTAACCACAAACATAATATAATAACACTGATAATTATAACAATAATCGCAATCTAATAATGTGTGTTCGTATTTTGAGGGGATAGAGTTTGATGACGCCGTCACCAGCACTATGTACTGCAAAGAGGTTCTTTTCATACCTCGAATCTATTACAAGGTTTATCCATATAAACCAGCTATGTGAATTCCTAATAATGGAGTTTGATGAGCCACTTCTTTTCTGATGTAATAATATCTTCAAAGATAATAACATTATACGCGCAATGCTCGAAAACCAGAGACTGTAGCGATGCTAAGGCGGCAGCATTGACGACCCCACTTCGAACAATGGGAAGGAATTACAATACCTATGCTCCGAAGCCTGGAATGTTCTCATCAGGATTCTTCCTGAAGGCTGCAAAAACCAGCCTGGAATCTAAGTTCTCCCTGAGTGGAAGCATCCCGTGTCTCAGTCCGCTGGCAAGCTTGCACGAAAAGATCATGCCTACATTCTGCGAATTGAAAGCAATGCCTTTCAATAACAGCAGCATAGCATAAAATGCGAAACCATGACGAACCTCAAAACATATGGGCCAGTGATGGCGCATAGAATTCTCCACACACGAATGGTTGTTCTGCAGGACATTTGAATAGCACAACCCTAAAATGCATAAAATCATTAAGTTTCGTGGTTATACAAGAGCCGAAAAAAAGAAAAACTAAACCATGGTATCTAGTGATAAGGGTTGGGAAAGATTCCAAAGTACATACCACACTTCTTACAATGAAAAAAATTCTCCCGACCACCAACTCTGTCATAGGCATGCCAAATATTAGAATACACCAGAGATTAGCTCAAAATGAGGTGAAATGGTACAGAAATAACTATTAAGTTACGTGAACACAAAGAAAGGGAGAAATAAGTGAAGGATTAGGGAGTAACTTACCGGCAAATGCAACAATCATCACAATGGAATTGACCTTTTGCCGTCTGCGAGATAATTTGCACACCTCATGACATAAAGGTGAATATCCACTAACTGAAAATTTTTTATTTTGAGTGAACTACTGACATCATCATCATAAAATTTGCAAACATTGCAGAAGTATTCTCCCGTCCTCACACCGTAATTGGAGCAGACTTGTCCTACCTGTAAAATTCGCCCAAAAACTGTTAAAACAATGATCAAACACCCGAGTAGAAAGTTCCAATAACTTGGAGTCCCAGTCCAGAATCACATACAGGCTGCTCCGTATTGCAACAATTACCTGAAACAACCATCAATCGGGACCGATCGAATCATTGACGAAATTGTCCAAGCTCACAATAATACCACAATAAAGATGATCATATGAGTGCAATACTAGATGACTCCTACTTGCTTCACGTCCTGGCGAACAAGCTCGTGTTGAACAGAAGAATTCCCCAGAAAGGCCTGATGCGATCAACCAAAACAACCAGACACAAACCCCTTCATCAAAACAAAGAACACAATCCCCATCCAGGGATCCGAAACAAACATACAAAATCAACCGAAAGTGAAGAGTCACTTACAGCCGCCCCGTTATGACAATGCCTGCATGGGAAGACCTCGTTGCAACAGGGTGCCCTAATCTTGCACCTCCTCCCGTAATGCTGGCAACTGCAAAACCAACCACAGAAACACGCCCAAGAACAAAAAAAGAAACAAAAACCCAGATCAGGAGACTCCCCGAAACTCGAAAAGGATCGATATTTATTCGATGGCAGAAATACCCAGATGACAGAAAGAAAAAGGATCAAAGACATGGAAAACCAATGATTGATTCAAAAAGGGTGGGGGTGTCACCAACCCGTAGGCCATCTTGCCGTAGTCCAGGCGGTCGTTTGGGGAGGATTCCATTTGAGCGACAGATGATGATGATGAGACCAAACAACCTCGGGGAAGAAGAAGAACAGAGCAGAGGAACGAGACGGAGAGAGAAAATCTTCACCTCCTCTTGTCGGAAACAGCAGCTTATTAGTTGATTATCTATCTTCCTCTCTAAACTAGAACATTTTTTATATAATTCTTCTTTTTTTTTGTATTTTTACTAATTTCAGGTGGGATTAAATTCTTTTAATTGGTAAAAATATGATATTAAGGAGTTTTGCACGAATTTACCGTTAGTTTCTAAAAAATTTATATAAACTGGTTCGAATTTCATACATTACCTCAATACCGAAGAGATGGCGCGTTTTAACAAAAAGGGCGGGTTCTCAAAACCCACCCCTGAGGCAATGCATGAAGGAAAACTCGTCAAAACCCGCCCCTCCGAAACTAAAAAGAAAAAGTGTTTCGGGGGTGGGTAATAAGGAAATAAGGGGTAGGTAAAACTCACCTACTGAGTTGGTTAATTTAATTTTATAAATTGCGAAAGGTCGTGGTTCAATTCCTAATAGCAACAACTTTGAATAATTTTTTTCCAAAAAATTATAGACCGACTCAATTAGAGGGACGAGAAAAACTCGTCCCTTATTTACTTATTAAAAGGGCGGGTTTTCGGATCACTCTTTTTCTTTTAATATTAGAGGGACGGGTTCCTCCTATTTACATGACGGGACCCGCCATCATGTCCATCATGCATTGCCCAATAGCTGTCTCTTATACACATCTAGATGTGTATAAGAGACAGGCCCAATAGTCTGTAAATTTTTTCAAAAACTAACGGTAAATCCGTACAAACCAGAATAAGGAGAATATCTGGGTGATCGTGATATATATGTCATATGGCGTCGTGTATATATAAATAATGGTTGAGTGTGCCACTAAATTTGTAAACGTGCTTCATGAAATTATTTCTCAAGAATGGAATGAGATTGGTGGACCTTGGCAACAGTTTAGATATATTTAAAAGGATGAGATTGATAGAGTCACGATCATTATTTTGTTTATTAATTTGTTGGTATTTATTTAAGCTTTTATGTCTAAATATGCTACTAAAAAATCGTTGTTATCTAGAAGCAGAATGGCATTTAGATTTAAGGTTTTATTTCCTCTGCCTGCACATTCCCGCCTCATCGTATAGGAAAATCATGGGTTGTAACGAGTCAAAGAGCAGCGTCGCGACCGGGAACACAATAGCCCCAAGCAGGAAGCTGACCGCGGCTGGGGCTGCTCCCATAGACGAGCCAAAGAAGTTTGAGGAGAGTGCGGTTGTGCCGCCAGAGGAGAAGGAACCGGAAGGTGGTGCGGACGAAGTCGAGGATGCTCTGGATGCTGCAGAGGAAAAGAAAGGTGGTGCAATGAAAGATGACGAGAAGGAGAAACCAGAGAAGATCGAGGAGAATGTGAATGAGGAGAAGGCTGCTGAAGAGAAGGAACCTGAGAAAGAAAACGGTCTGTTGTTTACTTCATGTGCTCTCTTGTTCCTGCTGCTTAATACTTTCGCCATGATCACAGGCTTAGAGATGAGTTTCTGGCCCGTAATGCAGGAGCTAAGGAAGTTGCCGAAAATGTGGAAGGCTCAACAACCAAGGAAACAGAACTTGCCCCAGCAACTCCTACCCCCATTGTAGCCGAGACAGTGGATCTGGCTGTGCCCAAACAAGCGAATCCACCAGAAAAGAAGGTAATGCAGTGTCTTGAAAAGAATCACCGCTGTTGATGTCATTCAGGGGATGAAGTGATTCTCCAAATTTATGTTCCTCTGCAGGAATAGGAAAGGTAATTCCAACATCCATCAACAATACAGACAAACCCAGGTTGAGGGAAATTTACCTTAAGTTTCAAACCTTGTAGCTTCTTCTCGCCATTCTGGAGAGTTGTAGAGGATTTGAACATTGTATTAGCATCACTCTCGGAATGGCCGAGATTTCAACATTTTGAAAGGAAAACAAAAAAATATACTTCTGTCTTTTAACATTAGGAAAGAGCAGCAAAGTGCTCTCAAAGAATCGAAAAAAATTCAATCAGAGACATAAAGTGAGCCCTTAAGGGAAGACCTTAACGCGTGTACGGTACAAAGAATGATAAGATAGATAAAAAGACCTTTAAGCCGTGTTGTCACTCTTCATTGACCCAACATTTAATCTTAGAACAGAAGCAACAGGAGTTCCGGACAAGATGATAGTACCATCAGCATCTGGGCGACCATAGTCCATCAAACGAGGGTCTGTCACAATCTTACATGATCCAGCTAAATCGCCACGTCCATTCAATCAACCCCATAATATACTAAATGGTCTGCTATGCTGTTCCCACTCATCGACCTGCAAACAACCAAGTGCCCCCCATCAAGTTAAGAGGATATTGTTAAGTATTCGAAAGAGAGTTTAACATCGTTTTGCGAAAAAAATTTGTTTCCTCCAGAGAACAGACTACATGCAAAATAAGTTACTTTCAACTATCTGAAAAAATCATACAAAAATCTGTAGGAAAATATTTTCAATAGTATGTTTGAATATCTTGAAGACTTCAGGAGAAAACATTTAGCAGTGGTCGCTGTTGAACAGAGGTACATTGTGGGCTTGCGAAGGAATATTGAAGCCTGAGGCAGAGGTTCCCAGGATCAAACCAAGTCCAACAAGAAAGCACGGGCTGCCAAGTTTGTGAAGGAAGCCCAGACATGTGAAGCTGTAGGTGGTGATTCAGTTGGAGATAATTCCTAGGATGCTACACCAGAAACAGAACCACACCAGAAACAGAAACAACAGACACGGAGGTGCTGCGTCGGATTGCGAGTACAAACAGAATTTTGTTATTCTGTGAATTGGTTACAAGCTTAGTAATCAATATATATATGTGTAATTCCTTTTGCTGAATATACAAGTAAATGAATCCTCTTCTTTCTCCCTACACTCCCCTGTTCTTCCTTCCTTCAATCTCTGTTTCGTTCTCCTTCACATCACTCAATCCTTGAGTCTCTAGCTGAGTCAGACGGCTCAATTCCATTCTTCAGTCGCCAATTGTGATATGAAGGAAAATGAGAAAATAGATTCCTTCAATTGCTTGAAGATCTTTCAAAGTTGAGTAAATGCTTTTTTGACAAAACTAATGTCCCCTAAGCTCCACACATTTCGACAATCAGTCAATGCAGCAACAAACTAAGCATGCAGCTGGCCATTCATCGAAATGCATCCATATCCATCCGAGTGACAAATTCTTTCACATAATAAAGTAATCTCAAGCTCATCTGCTACATGGTGGATCCTCTCCTGAATCATCACAAACTTTCTCCACCGTATAAACCAAATTACAAGTCGACCTCTTTTGGGAAATGGTGGAAAGTATTGGTAATATAGAGGCAAACGAGGCACGATATTGTGTCCATTGGTAACTCGAAATGTATCCGGCATAAGTTGACAGTAAAAGACGCAAAAACTGCATTTCCAATGCGAGGCTGCCCGAATATAATGACCTGAACATCCTGAGATTCACCATTGACCTAAAGCGCAGTAGCACAGAAAAGGAACAGTAAATAAGTTTGACAGGACTCACTAGATCTCAGAAATTGAAAAGAACATGCAGTCCTACATATTAGTTAAGAATATAGCATGTGGATATTCTGGTTTTTCTTTTCTTTGTCAATACTGCAGTTATGATCAAACATCAAATCGATAGATAGCAGCAGACTAGCACATAGGGACAATGACATTAGCATAAAACTCTCTATTGCTTATCTCCATCAGTTCACCAATAGTCTTATGATCCATACAGTAAAATCGAGTCCACAAAAGCAGCCACAGCCCCTCCCATGGAATGCTCGGTCACCATGATACTTTTATCTCCATAAACATCCTTTGCTTTCAATACAGTTCGCCACCTTCCAATCGCAAATGGGCGACCAAATCCAACACCGATCACGAATTGGCTCGAGCTTCGACGATCAGATTGCTGCTGGAAGTCTCGATAGATAGAGACGGCCCGAGCCTATGAGGAAAGTGCTATTATACCCTCAAGGACTGGTAGTAGACGGTTGATAGGTGAGGGCATTTAGGGAACTACTTCTCGACATGGAAGGACAAGAGAAGACTCAGAATCTCGTTATATTATTCTTAATCTCATACACGTGGACAGTTACGTGCAAATATATTGTTCTCATGTCAAAGAACAGGAACGGCGAGTAGTAAGTACATCACATCTCCTCGCCTTCTTACAAAACTTCCTCTATGCTTTTAAGGTATGGTAATAATAACCAACTCTCGCTACCAACAGACGGCAGAGGATTAAGCTTTGACAACTAGATCACTGAAGACCCCCAGTTGGCTTAGCAAACCAGACTTTCCAAGGTCCCCCCACTGGCTCTGCCTCCCCCTCCTGGACTGTCCACCACCGATTCCCTCCCTCGTTTCTGACTCGTCAGAGGCTGATTTCGGACGTGCTTGTGTTGTATGTTTGGTAGCCCAGTTTGAATCCCATGACTAATAACTGGCTTTGATGCCTGTGGAATTGAATCCTGAGATGGGGCTTCAATAGATTGTCGGGCTTGTGGAGATGGTTCATGGCACTGCAAATGGCGGTTGAGCACCCAAAGAAGGTGCATATGGTCGGTCATCTTTGAACCGTTTCCCGCTTGATCGGAAATTCGCCGATTTCAGATGTGAGAAACACGCTCGGGGTGATTTTCCAGCCTGTAATGCAGGAGCTAAGGAAGTCGCCTATAATGAGGAAGGTTCGACCAAATATATTTCATATAATATATAAGGATAAGGAACAGGGACTAGTAAAAACATCCCCTGCATGTATCTCTACATATCTCGCTGTTTCTTACACTCATCTAAACTTCCATGATTTCCAGATGCAATACAAGCTCATTACCTGATGATTGAACATGGAGGTAGGCACAAAAAGAACACTGAAGCACCCCAATTTACCAAACAAGACTTGACTCGTTCATCGAGATCAAACTTTGAGAATTGGCTTGGGAAAGGGCTTTTGATGGGGTGGTGGAAGTCACTCGTTTGTTGCGTCGAAACTACCCACAGTGTTAACCCGGTTCTTGTCCCTCCAGTTCTCTCCCCAAACGTTGGCGTCCACCACTGCCCGTTCCCTGTACAGATCCCGGTTCCCTGGGGTCGCCCTCGTTCTGCCTCCCCCTTCAGGACTGTCCACCGATTCCCGCTTCTCCGACTCATCAAAGCCTGATTTCCTCCCAGAGGAACCGCCATTGTCGCTGCGTGCGGACTCGTGGTCGATGCTTCTCCCCCGTCCATGTTCTCTTCCATGGGGTGAGTTTTTGTGCACAGATGGGGAACTGTGGTCCGAGCCCTCTAGGCCGTCTCTCGTCTTGATGGAGGACAGTCTGACTTTGCTGCTGTGGGCAGGTATGGCATTTGGGTGTTTGGGATGCCAAATAGGTCAGGGCAGTTACCACATCCCCGATCAAAGGCATGGTTGCAGCTTGCTCTTGCAGGCCCATTGCTGCGACTGCCAGAGCTTGGAACAGACCTCATATGGGATGTCGACCTTCAAGTGAAGGATCGGCCATCCTCGGAAATTTCCTACTATCTTTAAATAAAGGCTGGGCCTGCAAACCCACGAATACAAAGTTTCCGGGGATGCTATTCTAATAAGATCATACCAGACAGAAAAAGAGGGAAAATAATCTGACTTGCTCATGCGACGTGATTTTGCTCCCCAGGTGGCCAAGCACTAACAAGTGCCTTCCGACCAGTTATAATCTCCAAAAGGACGACTCCGAAACTATACACATCGGATTCAATGTCAGCTGACCAGTCATTGCATATTCAGGAGCACGGTAACCATAAATGCCCATGACTCGTGTCGAGACATGCGTTTTATCACCAACAGGGCCCAATTTGGCAAGGACAAAATCTGATAACTTCGGATGATAGCCCTCATCCAGAAGAATATTGGATGATTTTAGGTCTCTATATATCACAGGAGAATTTGCTTTATCGTGCAAATACTCCAGACCCCTGGCCGCACCGGCTGCTATCTTCATCCTGGTATTCTATCTGAGAGGTTCCTTATCCGGTGGAAAATCTGTGCCAAAGATGTAATGTTAAAGAAATTCTTCTCCTAAGCAAGGTGTGGAATTAAAAGCATAATTCGAGACAGCTTTTAGACACCGATGAGATATGCGACAAATGTATATGATCAGCTTACCATGTAGGTGATCCTCTTGAGAACCCAATGGCATAAACTCTTACACAAGAAGACGTTGATCTCTATCAGCGCAATATCCAATCAGGTTCACCAGATTGTGATGGTGTAAGCGGCATAGAATGAGGACCTCCACCAAGAACTCCCTGTTTCCTTGAAGCCCATTTCAATCTAGTTGTCTAACGGCAATGACCTAAACATCAAGTAGGCACAGCAAACAAGTAAGCTCTTGAAAAAAAAAGGCAAAAATAGATCAGAGAAAGTGCACTGGATAGAGTAAACCTTACCTGTCCCGTGGTCTCCAAGCGGCCCTCGTGAACTCAGCCGAACCCCCCTTCCCCCAACAAGCATTCTGGTCTAAAGTTTTTTGTTGCAACAGCTAATTCTCTAAAGGTAAATGTATGAGCCACAATATGCGCAGTCGGCTTGTCTTTCGGAGTAATGGAATCCCTCTTTGAGACGGAGCTATTCCGGGATTTGGCTTTGTCAAACACAAAAGAAGCAAAATAATGACCATGACACAGATCATCATAGAGTATCAGAAAAAAGAAAGTGATGCGAATGAGAAAGTGGCCCCACAAGAGGCTGTAAATGCATGGAGGCCTCCAAAAGTGAACAAAGACGTTCACTCGTATAAATTAAAGTAGAACTTGTCACTAATGCAATGAAACTGAAAAAGGTAGTCAAGACAACATAAAGCACACGCTACCACTCGAAGCTAAATACAAAAACCCATTACACGCTTGCTTAATCCTTCAGGTAATGGTGTGGAGTGGTGTGTTTGAAAACAAGATGATGAGAGTAATTTGTTTTTGTTATTACGAGAGATGTTTAAAATCCCATTTAATTGAAATCTTTAAAATTAAAAGCAAAAAAGCCTTAATTATACAAAGTCTTGTAAGTGTGAACATAATCAATCCATCCAATATTAAATGCAAAGCAAACGAAAAATTGTACTACTTTGGGATCTCATCAATTAATTCATTTCATAGGTTGCATTAATTAGAGAATAATTTTTTTATTCCATTAAACAAAACCCAACTACGAACAAATTAGTCAAATTTTGGATGAGAATCCACCCGAAGATCAACCGATCAAATCAAATAAAATTTTATGTGAAATTAACATGAATTTAATTATCATTAATTTAGATTATGCCTTTCTTTTCTCTGAATTTAATTATATAACGAAGAATTTTGTTAAAATTTTGATTATAAAACCCACTTATTGTTATTATAAAGAATGGATGGTTGGTTATATCAGTTAAATTACGTTTGTTCATTGACTATGATGAATACTGACCTTTGCCCGAACTAATGGTGTACTTGTCTCGATTTTGACTATTTTTTTTAAGACCCCATTAACACATTTTATGATTGCTTGAATCATAGGGACACCAAAAAGTTAACTGGAATTATTATTTCGCCTCATGGAGGGTTCGATATGAGTATTTCTTTTCAATAAATTTGTCTTTAGATGGAAAAATTTAGAATTCCAAACCTAATTTGAAGGATAAGGATGTTGATGATGAGGCATTAGAGTTTGTCATTATCTTCATAATTAGCATTAAAACAAGTTTCTAATATCTCCTCCTATAGTTACTTTTATTGCATTCCAAAAGAAAAAAAAAATCTTGAAATGGGATCAGTGTTGTGTTGTTGCTACTAGCATTTGTTTGTATGTGTTTGCATAATAAAAATTTAGGATAGGTGGAAGACAGTCAGAACATATAAAAAGTTTTTATAATTTGGGCCTTCAGATAGTGGTGATAATATATAGAGAATAACTCCACATGAGTTGAATTGATGAACATTTTATTTTGATGGGTGCATTTGGCTATCCAAACTACTCTACACTCATTCATCATAAAAACCTAGGTATTAGTATTGTAAAACAAATTCTATCAGCAAATTTCCCTATACAAACCTTAATTTCTTTTTCTCAATTCGACTATTGTTGACTTAATCTGACATCTTCAACTTGTAAATATGGATGCATGCGACGATGTTACATTAAATTCAGATTTGCTAGTAATATATGTGAGAAAAAAAATCATTATTTTGGCTGTATAAGTGAAAAGAAAAATAGTAATTTAAAATTTATGACATTTCTTGAGATTAAACAAATTGCCTTTTGTCAAGCCAACAAATAAACAAATGATTATTTGTTGTGCCGATATTTGCCAATATACATATTTGATCAAAAAGGAAGTATTGTTTCTTAATTTATTAAAAATTTGATTGATAAAACAACATGCATAAATTTAAACTTATTTATACAAATATATATTACTATTTCAAAATCAAATTACAGGATATGTATCATATTTATGTAATTTTATTATTATTACTTGTAATAACATATAAGTCTTACATTTTTATTTTGTAGTTAAAGGTATTTTGTTGTTTTTTCCGGTGATTAGAGAATCAATTAGCAATTTTTTCAAGAAAAATAACTCGAGCTCTAAAAAAGTATAGTTTTTAATAAGTCACTCACGAGGGAGAAAATTAAAAAGTTTAACGTTGTTTTTCGTCATATAAATCCTTAGATTATATGATAAGTAAAAGAATTGTCCATGAGGTGTGTTTATTTAGGCATTAAAAAATGTGAAATAAATATTTTATGTTAAACTAACATGAATGTAATTATCATCAATTTAGATTGTGCCTTTCTTTTCTCTGAACTTAATCATAAAATGAAGAATGTTGTTAAAATTTTGTTTGTAATAGATTAAATCATTTTGGTTATCATTTGTCGTAGCAAACAACATTTTGTTTTCTTCTGGCGGGGCGTGAACCCTCGACCTATGGCTCTGATACCAATGTTGTACAATAACCAATGCCAACAGTCCTAAAAACTCGAACTTATACCTGAAAGCATGACATACTATATATTTTTATTTTCAACAATTAAGAATGTCAAGTTTTATGGAATATCATTATTGGAGAAAGAAATAAGAAGATATGCATATGAAACAAGAAGTATACGATCATAAGAAAATGGGAAGATATGCATATAAAACAAGAACTATATGATCATAAGAAAATGGGCGAGTACTAATATGTTATTTATGTTTTCTGTTGATTAAAAAATCAATTACCTAACCTTTTCTTTTATAGTGGTTTGTTGGACTTTGTCGTCTTATGCCTTTGTTGAGTCGATGATGGCTATGCAATGAAAATCCCTTCAACTGTCAAAGCCCTCGACTTATGGCTCTGATACCACTGTACAGTTGCCATGAAGATTGTTGCCTAATAGCTCACAAATCTTTTCATTTTCAGTACCTCTCCTTGTGTAGAGAAATTGTAGTCTCTATCCTATTTAATATTAACTGCTATTGCCTCATGTTCGTTATATCCAGAGATGTAACCTTGTCTCTGGCCTTTGTTGGACTGGGGTGTACTTTTCCGTATTGGAGAACTGTAGTTATGTTGGAGAGCAGTAAATGTCAGATTAATCTTATTGTTTTCCTTAAGTCACTGTTTTGAGGAATCCAGGAGGGTGATTGCCTAATCTTTTTTATTGGCAAATCTGTTAAACACTCAGCTCAAGCGTTGATATATATGCTTTCTGCCATAGTTTTACTTCCATCGAACATATAAGTGTTTGCCCTTGACTTTTCACACGATACATTGGGTTGGAATGAGGTTGGATTGCAAAAGAAATTTAAATATTGCCTTGTGTTTTTTTTTAGTTTTTACAGGATGTCAACTTTTATGGAATATTATTTTTGGAGAAAGAAATTAGAAAATAAGGATATGAAATAAGAAGTATACGATCAGAAGGAAATGGGTGAGTTCTCGAATGTTATGATTTCTGTTGATTAGAAAATCAGTTAGCTAACATTTTCTTGTATAGAGGTTTGCTGGTCTTTTTCGTCTTGTACCTTAGTTGAGTCGATGATGGGTATGCAAGAAAAATCACTTCAATTGTCAAAGAAACAAATCATCGATTACAATCAACCGATTGCTACTGTGGACTTCACAAATTTAGAAAATACTGGATACCGGTTTTCCTTGTATAAGATGCTGGATTACATGATTGGTCACAAGATCGTTCGCGAGTCTGATTATCCATTTGATTGGATTTATCATAAAAGGCCCAACGATCAAGATCCAAGAGAAGAACGGGAATTCTTTGGCCCCAGAGTAGTAAGTATTATCTTTGTTATTAATTAATCCTTTGTCTATTTACTTGCTGACGTTTATGTTTTATTTAAATGTTCAGTATGATAATGGCGTCAGTATCAAAGCAAGACAATCTGTTCGGATTAGAAAATTTGATGCGAGGCACACTTACCAACAAATTAGTCAAATTTTGAATGAAAATTCATGCGAAGATAAACTCATCAGTCTTCTTCATGAACAGCCTGTGCTTGCTGGTTTCGAGGTTAACCAAGTTTGAGAGACCTGAAGAAAGTGGTGAGTTAGATTTTCTATTTAGTGTCTAAATTCTTAAGTAAAAATTTGATTTCTTACCCTCGTTAATTTATCTTAGGAAGTTTACCAAGGACTTAGCTTGGCAGGCAATCTAAGAGATAGAGATCTTCATGCCATGTTGATTATAGGATTCGGCACGGTTTATTTGGAGGGTGAAACCGAGCCGATTAAAGTGTGGGAAGTGCGTAACAGTTGGGGTGCAGAATGGTCGGACGAAGGGTATGGACTGCTTCGGAGGAGTTCGTCCATCGTGCCCCCATATTTTTGTCCTATTATCCAATATCACACGGTGGAACTGGAATGGTAAGTGCAATTACTTATATCTTGTTTGAGAAGTTAAGATTTTCAAATGTTAAACTGATGTGGAGCTTTTGACAGATGGATGGCCATAAAAAAGGTGATTGTAAGCTGGGAGGAGGTATTTCAAGGATACTGTAGGAAGCCAGTCAAGCAAGCCACTAGATAAATACTTTGAATCTGCTATTGGCAAAGAGCTTTCTTCTTACTTCCTCTACTTAGACTCCACTTTTGTTTGAGATTGAATCAATCAACTATATTCAACGTTAGAGAGATTGGCATATGTTTGTTTTTAATATGTTTAATCGATTATGTTTTGAACAAACTTGATGAGCAAACTGAGGTGGCAGACTCAATTATCAATAAAAACTTCATTAAACTAGCATAAAAAAACATATCTCTTAAACATAAACATATGTCTTATAACAAGCCTTTGCATAGGGAATGGGAACAAAAGATAATGATTATGCCCTCAACTTCTCCACCTCGTTGCATCCAAGACCTGCAAAATGCATATTTGGCACCTTAATAAGTTCAAAGGAAAGGTGTTCTACACAAAATAATGGCCCTGAATTACATTATATACTTACGTTCAACAGGGGCATACGGCTTAACTCTTAAGATCTCGAGTATTGCATTATCTTCGCAGAACATAGGATATATCCGCGTCTCGTACGTTCGAACAACACCATAGGAATCCCTAGCCTTGAAAGTGATATAATACAGTCAGGTACCGCATAACTCCGTGGCAGATTGCAGTATTTCATTTTATGATAGAATAAGCACATGCCCTTGACCTATGGCTCTGATACCACTGTTTTACAGTAGTCAACGCCAATACAACCTGAGCACAACTTGTTTTTAAGGTTTACTTCAGAGATAATACAATCATAACTCAATGTTCTTGTGGTTTTGCTTCTATCCTTAGTTCTGGAGATCTAACAACCAGAACTCACCGTTCTTTTGCCTTTGCTTCTATCTTTTTTCAAGAACTCACTCCCACCAGCAAACCCTCGGTATGTTTCTGTTTAGTTGAATCACCCTAAACTAAATGCATCGAACAAAATTGTACGATTAATACAACTAGAACTCAATGCACTGCTTACTTTTAAGGTTTAGTTTAAATAGATAATAAATCAAAATATGAAATTCTTTTGCTTATGTCCTTTTTCATTGTATTCATCTTGTGATATAAATAAATAATTCATTTTATGATAGAAGAAGCACCTGCCCTTGACATATGACTCTGATACCACTGTTTTACAGTGACCAACGCCAATACAACCTGAGCACAACTTGTTTTTAAGGTTTACTTCAGAGATTGTCATAACCCAATTTTTTCAAAATAACAAAATTCACTAAAAATAGAAAAATCAAACAAAATCAAATCAAATCAAACAAAATAAAAAAATCAAATAAAATCAAATCAAATAAAAATCAAATCAAATAAAAGTGGAAAAAAATCTGAAGACACTCAGAGAAGACACGGTAAAAAAATCCGAAGGATCTCTTAGATCCTACTCCTTCCTCGGGGTCACATCTTCAGACAATGAGAGATCCCCATAGAGAGGTTTCTCGACCCTCGAGAGAAAATCGGAGGTCAATTCCTCCAGACTTACACTCAGATACACATACAGCGTGGGGAGAAGAGACGTAGAAACAAAAAAAACATCGTTATCAAAGCGATCTCAGTTTACCTCCCACAATGGTTTCAATTTGCTTCTCCAATACATCCAACTGATTCAGGGTAAATTCATTCCTTCACTTTCATTTTAATTCTTGATGAATAAGTTTGCTTTTAGTTTTCTCTTACGTCTCTGTAGAAAACGTGGGATCACAACATTCCTGGTTCAGCCGATGCCTTGACCCTAGCAAGCTTCTCCCGGCGATCCCTAACTCCGACGACGTTCCCTGGCTGTTCTCACCAACATCAGCCAGCCGGGGAATCGACAGTTCCTCTGCACGACAGTGGAAAGTCCTCCTCATCGTCGTCACCAGCCAGCCATCCTCGTCGCCGTCGCCGACCAGCCCTCCTTGTCTCTGCCGTCGTCGACCAGCCCTTCCTTATTGTCACAGTCTCTGCCCTCGTCGATCACGTCCTCACCGGTGTCGTCGCCGGCCAGCCCATCATTGTCGCCCTCGGCAAGGTCGTCCGCATCGCCGTCCTCCAGCCTCCCGACCCCAGACGTTCTTCCTGGGTCGAAGTTTCGCTCTGCCGCGCCCGCGCCCTTGCCAAGCTCGTCACCCGGCGCTACTCAATCCGGCAGTAGCAAATCACGTCCAGTAGCGGTGGGGCGATGCTTTCTTCACCGAGCCCCCCCAACTTTGTCTTCGCTAACCAGAGTTCGACAACGAAGACAGCGAAAACCTTCTTCAATTTCCAGCCTCAACACTCGTCTCCCCTGCCCCAGCACCAGACGATGTATGCCGAGTCGCCCGAGGAAACCGTCCAACCTCCTCAACCTCGGGTGTTCCCACTTTTCCAGCCGATATTCCGCAACAAGGGATGCTGGATATGATTCCCAGCAGCTCCAAGTCTTGCATCGACCAACGACTCCCTCCGGTCCTGGCTTCCTGGAACCCACGGCAAAGGTCCCGATCCAGCTGACCCGGGCCCCAGGCTCGGAGACCCTGGCTTCGTGACCGCATCCCCAGTCATGTGCTGCTTACGCCTCCCTCGGCGACTTCTCCTCCGCTCTCTCCGATGCCCAGAAGACCCTCGGCCTCAAGGATTACTCCGCCGCCTTCGCCTGGGACCACAGCGCCCTCGCCGATCCCGTCCTCGTTACCGCCGCGGCTGCCAAAGACGACTCAAAAACCGACGCCGATCCTCCTCCACAGGGAACGCCTCCGACTCCGACGTCAGCCCCATCACCACCGATGGAAGAATCGGCCCTCAATACCACTCCCAACGCCGCCTCCTATCCTGGCCCTATCACCTTCAGCATATGGCCGCCTTCGCAGCGTACGCGGGACGCCGTCATAGCGCGCCTGGTAGGGACGCTTTCCACGCCCTCCGTGCTCTCGAAGCGTTACGGGACCCTTCCCCAGGATGAGGCCTCGGAATCCGCCCACGCCATCGAGGAGGAGGCCTTCAATGCCGCCGGGGGAGCGTCCACAGTCGCCTCCCAATCGTGGCGCTTCAGCCTATTTGAACCCTCGCAGCCGTCTCCCATCGGGTAACACGCCCTTTCCCCCCTTTCTGTGCGATGAACGGTTTTCAATTTTTAATTGTCTTTATTTATTATTATTTATTATTTGTTTAATTGCATTTAGCGTTGTTGCGTGCCTTGCGTGCGAAGATTTTTGCAATTGAAAAAAAAAAAAATCTCTTTTCGTTGCTTTTGGGGCGCATTCCATTCTGGTTATGTTTTATTTATTTATTTTAAATTTTAACTTAATAACCTATTCATGGTGTGGCTTGTCTTTTTTTAAAAAAAAAGAAATCATTTTAATTGCTTCTTCCATACTTTTAAAATTTATTTTCTTAAAAAATGCTTTCAACCTCTTTTTAATTTATTTCTTTTCAATTGACTTAGCATCTGTGGTTTTAATCGTTACTGGTCGATAATTATAGTTGCATGCATGAGGTTTATTGTAAGTTCTCTTTCATCAAAATAACTCCTACAATGTTACACTTAATCCCATTTTTAACCCATTTTCGAACAGTTTACTTCGTTTATTCGGTTTTACGCAGGCATCTCGGGGGTGTGCCTTGCGGACAACCAAGGCACGCACCCCATTCAACGTATTCAAGATAACGAAATATTCGAGGGATTATTTGGATTCTTGAAGATCAAGACCCTCTGAAGACGGCTTCGCACTCGCCAACGTTACGGCATCAGCGACTCGTCAGGTTCGCTGTTAACCTATTTCAAAACAGCACCGTGAGGTACAAACGCTAATGGGGGCGTTCTACAGAGAGCGAGCAATGGTACAAATACCCGGTTCTCCCTTGAATTTATTTTTGGCTTAGAAACTGTTAACGGCATTAATAAATCTATGTTGCTTGCATTTTTGCCCGAAAGTTCAATTTTTAAAGAAATATTTTCATAAAAATGATTCACGTAGACATTTTAAGCATTATTGAGCTCGAAATCATTTTTTATATATCAAACAACTTCTTTTTCTAAAATCGAGCTCAAATAAAGTTGGACATCGAAAACACACGATTAAAGCCGCCCTTCTTTTCTTTTGATGCATGCGATTTAGTAATCCCTAATTCCCGAACCATAACGAATCTCTACAGTTTTTCTAACTTGAACTTAAAATAAGTTAGTGGCGACTCCGACACATTTTCAAAATTCGAAGCTTTATCGTCAAGGGAGGATATCCATTTTAAATGGAACTGGAAACGGGATCCACCCGCGACAGATTTGGCGACTCCGCTGGGGACACTTGGGTAATTTTCTAGAGAATTAGGGTCGAAAAATCGATTTCAAAATTGGGGGGCAGCCTAGCTTTGTGTGGAGTGTGTTTGCGCTTTACTTTTCCGATTGTCTCTGCTAGGCATGTAGTGAGTCGTCCTAAAACCCAGGGACACCTAAGTTTAGGGGTATACCTGCCATATGAGAGAGGTTGTCTACCTCTTTACCTGCGGCATATACCAACTCACCCTTCGTCCGAGGGTGAGTCAAAAGCCAGTCTAGATAGGCATGTGTTTGAAAGCCATACAAACTGTTATGACTCTAACAATATATTTCTGTGCGTGCATTGTTTGATGTCACATGATTGATATTTTTCAATGCTTGATTTTTCCTGTTACATGAGCCTTCATCCCGGGCGCCATAGGATTAGTTCGGGTATACCATATGCCGACGGGTATTGGCCGTTTGCCTCTACCATTAGGTGGGTACCCACCTGTTTACCGCCGGACGAATATCCGAGTTCTTTCATTTAAAATGAACCCAAACTCGGATTTCTCCATTTACGGTTAATGAACGGGTCCAAGCCACATCCAATACGGTAGATAGAAGATCTCATACTTATCTACATTTTTTTTATCCATATGTTCTGAATTGATGCTTCTTGTTATACATTAACCACCATTTTTCTCTTACTTTCAATTTCGCTAACATGCCTTCTGTTCAACGAGCGAATATAAGGGAAGTGATTTCTACATTGAGTTTCCTTTTTATGCTCGCGTATTGTTACTTATGCTTGAACTTGATCATTCTACATACATTCAAAGCTTTCGAGTCATGATACTTTAGAAAAATGACTACTCATATGCATACAATTGATGCATGTCTAAAACAAATTCTTTCCAGATTTTTACGACGATACACATGGATTTTCAATAGACTTTGAATTCAATTTTTTCGTCATTTTACCATTACCTGGCTTCGACAATTTTTCTTAAAAGAAAAAACTTCGCCTTATTTTTTTAAAAAGGCATATAAGTGTTCATTGAGCGTTGACACATATCTTGTATCCACAAACATAACTTTCTTTATCCATTCTAATACATGATTTTTGTTTTTGTTTGAGGTGCCCCGTATCTATCAAAGTTGGACTACTCATCAGCCACGAAAGCTTTGGATGTCTTCTCTCCTCAAAGAGTTCAACTGTGCAACGACATCATTCCAGCTCAATTTTGTCACACATGTTATTCCAATTTATTGGTTAAGGTGTATTCCTTCCAATCTTGCTTATTGTTTAAACCAATCAAAGCATGTCATCTACCATCTAGATTTCGGTTTTTTTTATGCAGGCAGACGGAGGCATCCGATGAACGTTCAATTAAACATAATATTAAAGTCAACGAAGCAAAATTCATTCAACCGGTTTCATAACACCAATGCTAGGTCTACAATCACCATCATCATTCGAAGAACAAACTGGGAAAGATCGTCACAAAGCAACTAAAATGACATCATGGAGTTTGTTCAACACCAATGTCAAAAGAATACAACAAAGCATATTCTCCCAACCATCGAATTCAGAAAAGGAGAGCATGACCCCGTCAAACCAAACTGGGTCAACATTATTCTCAAAGCATATGCTGGGGCAAGCTTCATCCCATGGGAATCAACATGCCTTCAAGAGTGCAAGTTCAAAGTACTAGAATCGGGGCAATTCAACGACAGTTCACCAATGGATCACCGTTACTCAAACTTGTTCAGTTTCTCTACAACATTGATTGGGAACTCAGACTATGATAAACTCATCATAAGGGAGTGACATTCCAATTTTCTTTCAAATAACCTCATTGTCAAACATTCATACTATTTTTTTTATGTTTCTTTGCAGAATCTCCGGATCCTTAAATCAGAACAAGCACATCATCAAGCTTTGGAACTACTAAAAGTTCAAGCTCATCAACTTACTAAGCTGGGGCAGCGCATCCATCACGAAATGCTCTCATCTACCGAAAGACAACACACTTCAACTGACACTGAGGATTCCCGAAGGAAAGTTCACTCGTGCACTACGGAACTTCAATATGCTTTCAAGCAAATACGCACAAGAAGGCGCTCTCCATCTAACAGAAGTAGACGGAGTCCTGTTCCATTACAACCGGATGCGATGAATAGAAATAATCAACTCAAGAGACTCAACTAAGTGAGGTCGCAAGCCTGTCGAATAAACGGTGAAAGCAAAGTATCGTTCTAATTAAATCACATGTAAATTAGCAAACTAATCAAGTGTTTCTTTCGTCGCAGGTACTTTAACTGGGGACTAATACCGCAACGATTCAATCGCCTCCGGTAACGTCCGAAACGGTAAAAGCGAAGTCATTGTTTCACCATTTAGATATCAACCACAAATCAAATATAACTAATCCAATGTTTCATTTTTTGCCAAGGCTATTACTATAGGGCAACGGGCACGCGTCGGTCAGGATACCGGTAAAGACAAAGTATCGTTCTCCAAGTTTAAGAAACTTTCTCAACATTGAACTTGGATTGTACATCCTTCTCTTCTTCAAACCTATAGGGCATCAAGTCAGGCGAACATCACACGTAAGATTCGCATCCATTCATAAACTTATTACGTTCATTTGTCACTGCATCTCTCACTCAACGATTTTATCTCAAAAAATTTTGAATACACTTCTCCCGTAGCGGAACGACCTCTGTGTCGTAGAATAGAAAGGCAAGCCTATCCCACAGCACGTAGG